>MJUU01042385.1:108628-127982 GCA_002080025.1 Modiolus philippinarum
TTTCTTCAGGCGTTCTTCATAGCTTACATATGTAGGTCTTTATATCCAGGGAGTAATTTGGTTGCTCTCCGTTGTACATTTTCTGTAATGTGCTTCTTTAAATATGGGTTACAAATACATTGTAGCATTTGCGTATTCTAGATGTGGACGGAATAGTGCCTTGTCTAACATGCAAAATGTATTCTCATCTAGATAGGTAAATGTACGTCTAATGAGGCCCATAATGCTGTTAGCTTTATTCATCTTCTCGTTCATATGCTCTTTGAAATTTAAGTTCCTGTCGACAACCACGCCTATGTCTTTTTCTTTATCTGTGTATTGTAGCTTTGTATTGCATAGCTCATATTCATAGTTTTCCTGTCTTCGTTTACCAGCTGTTAGTACTTTGCATTTATCAGGATGGAAACAGAGAAGCCATTTTTCCGACCAAATCTCTAGTTCATGCATGTCTTGTTGTAATTTTTCCATATCATCTGTCAAGTATATTTCTTTAAATACTTTGGTATCATCTGCAAACGTGTAACAGTCTGAACTTAGTACGTCTGGTAGGTCATTTATATCAATTATGAAGAGGATTGGTCATACACCTTGTGGTATGCCACTAGTTACTGATTTCCAGCCTGAGTAATCGTTCATAACTCGAACTCGTTGTTTCCTGTTGTATAAAAATGACTGTATCCACTTCACTATATTTTCTGAAATTCTGTATCTCTTTAGTTTGTATATAAGTCTGAAGTGTGGGACTTTATCAAAAGCCTTCATCAAGTCCAGGTATACACAATCAAGGCTACCGCCGTTGTCTATTATTTCTGTCCATTTTCTAATACATACAGCAATTGTAGAGTTGTAGATCTTCCGCTGATGAAACCAAATTGTTTTGGGCTAAAAATGTTGTTAGTTTTCATGTGGTTTACTATAAAACCATATCAGTCTGGGGAGAACAATGGATCACGAACGAATGTCTCTAGTTGTTTACATAATATACATGTTAGGCTAACAGGACGGTAGTTTGAAGCGGACTTTCTATCGCCTTTCTTAAATATTGTGGTGATGCACCCTTCTCGCCATTCATTTGGTATGTCCATTGTTTCAATTGATTTCCTGAATATAAGTGTTATTGGTTTACTAAGCTTGTTTACCTAGAACACTACGGATAATTGTTCAGATACCTACAAATACTGTAGGAACATTTGGAAATGCTGCTAAATTCAATTTTCATTCTATTGGAAAAAAATTCATTAGAGCAGTGCCATGATGAAAATTGTGTCATCATTATTCATTAACCAAATTCGGATGCTGATATGTGTAGAATCCATTTATGGCTTTTATACATGGTGTTAAAGAGCTGATTTTATGTGGTTCTGTAGGGCGGTCTTGAAAAACTCTACAGAATCAACACACACGACGCTGTTCCAGTGGCTACTGGTCTCCTCAAAGAATGAATGTTTATACTGTATTGTGATCTGGTATTTTCAGTTCCTTTATGTTGTTTATACATGTATAATATTTCATTTTTTTTTTGGTTGTTGTTTTTTTTTATTTATGCAATGTAAAATCATCTATGTACATCATACAATTTTATTTTTGTAAACTGTACATTTGTATGTGCATTAATGTGTCATATATCTATATACCATAACATAGACTTATATCTATGATACTTCTATGTAATCTTCTTATAATATTGATTGCCAGTTATTGTTACTGTATATGTGCAAATAATTATATTGTCTACTTTATTGTCTACAATGCCTTTCCACAATGTTTGTTGTTTCGTGGTCGTTGAAAGTTTTAGGCTTTATCTCATGTTAAGGTTTGGCTTTTTCGACAAAATTTGAGGATGGCAGTGCTGCTACCAACCCCACAACCACATTTATTGAATTGAATCAAATAGACTCAATTCAATTAATGTGTCCCTGCCTCCGGGCCCTGTCTGACCTTCTTGACCGGGACAAAAGATGTGATATTATGACTATACATAGTGTTTAGTCACTTTCTTTTCACATTCGATGACAATATGTTTTTTTAACAACTCATGGCTTGTCTGGGCATGCAACTCCTATAGGTTTGAGCTCACCTCACAAAGTGGAGGGCTTATCTGATACTCCTAGCATCCAAGTCTGTGTCAGGATTCACATCTATGTCTGATTAGGTAGAATGGTTAAAGTCAGTTCCTGCTATATATATGACGTGTCCCACATAATCCAGATTGGTATACTTGATGCATTTTGGAATGACAACTAGCATGCTTGAATGCCTTCTCTTACGTACATTTTACATATGAGTGACTCTGTTAGGTAGAATGTTTTAAATTTCATTCCTGTTTTATGACATTCTTCATCAACCATAGTGATATGCATAATGCATTTTGAGATGACAGCTTGGATGCATGCTTTGGATGCTATCTCTAACCTACATTTTACACCTGAGCAACTTGGTTTGGTAGTATTGATCCTGCTAAATGACATGTTCCTCATCCAACATATTGGTATGCATGATGTATTTTGAGAAGACAGCTTCAATGCATGCTTCGAATGTGTCTCTGACCTACATTTTATGCAGGAGCGATTGGATAAGGTAGAATGGTTAAAGTTTATATTGAGTTTAATGTTTAATTGAGTTTAAAATTATATTGGTATGCATGAATCACCTATGGATGAAAACTGCACATGGATGCTAGTTGCTGTCTGTGACTTACATTTCATACATGAGTGACGTAAACATTTTTGCTTACTGTCATGTCCAACATCAACCATATCAGTACACATATGATACACCTTAGGATGACAGCTGCAGTGCATACTTCAGATACAGTCTGATGTGTTCATTTTACACATGAGTAATTCTGTTAGCCCATCTTTTAGTCCCGTACCGGAGATAGCCGAAGGGGACTTTAGGTTTGCACTCCGTTCATCTGTCTGTCCGTTCGTTCGTCTGTCCGTCTGTCAGTCCTACATCAGTTTTCCACACTTTTTTTCTAAACCATTGCAGACATTGATCTAATATTTTATATGTGAGTCTACCTCTATGAGTTACAGATCAAGTTCAAACATGGTTCTGGTCCACTGATTTTTTGCAGAGTTATGGGCTCTTAAACTGAGAAAATTTGGTAAAATATCAGTTTTCCTGTCCTTTTTTTCTAAACCATTGCAGATATTGATCTAATATTTTATATGTAAGTCTACCTCTATATTTTAGTTTGGTTCTAGTCTACTGAGTTATGGGCCTTGAACTTAGAAAATTTAGTGAAATATCTGTTTTCTGCACTTTCATTCTAAACCATTGCAGTTATTGATCTCATATTTAGTATATGAGTCTACCACAGTTAGTTACAGATCAATCACAATTTTCGTTCTGGTTCATTGATTTTTGATGGAGTTATGGGCCTTGAACTTAGAAATTTTGGTAAAATAACAGAAAATTTGGTAAAATAACAATTTTCCACACTTTTTTCCTAAGCCATTGCAGGAAGTGGTCTCATATTTGGTATGTGAGTCTACCTTCATGAGTTACAGATAAAGCTTGAGATTGGTTGTGGTCCACTGATTTTTAGCAGAGTTATTGGCCTTTGAGTCTGAAAACTCTTTTTACGATTTTGCTGGTGTAACAAAGCCTTGTTCTACATGTACCTGTAGGGGACTTGGTATTGCCTTGCAATTCGATCCACTCTTGTAGTGGTATGAACACCCTACCACTAAATGTAACAATGCTGCGCAACAAGGTGAGCTTAGCAGGCGGTGGCTCGTAGCTTTCTATGTTTATGTCGGGTAGTTTTTATTTTGCAGATCATTTGTACATTTATCAAAGATGAGCATGTGGAGGGAATTTTGATTCTGCATGGTGAATTTTACAATTTGATTGTAGAACTTGTTCATTGTTTTTGGTGGATTAAACAAAAAGGGCACATAGTTTGTTCAACTTCTCTTACAGTTTTCTGATAGGAAGCTTCTATTTTACAGATCGTTTGTACATAAATATAAATGATGTGCTTGTGTAACAGTGATTTCTTCCACCTGTGTTTTCTTTCAACTTGGATAAAATACACTAGGAAATTAATTCCAAGACATAAATACACTTTTTCTTCTGAGGGAATAAACACAAAAGTATGCTTACACCTGAAATACAAATTTGGACTTTTTGTATTTTTGAAAATATAGATGTACTGGCCTGACTGACATGTATTTTGTAGGGCATCACATATGTCTTACAGACACAAATATCATTAGCAAGACCCCTTTATAGGCCTTACACAAGGGCATGTCATCCTTGAGTTCTTAAAACAAGGGACATAACTCTGAATTTAAAGCAAACTCAAAGAAATATTCACAAGATATATTGTACCAGTGGAGAGAAAATAAAAAAGTTGTAATTCTTCTTAACTTGCAAGATTGGGCTGAATTTTTTGTTGCTTTTTTTGCAGGGAGCCAACAGCTATGGACAGTTAGCATCAGGACACTGTGAAGACACATTTAAACCAGAAGAGATTCAGACAGAAATTGGAAATATTAAAAAAATTACAGGAGGAGGGGGACATACACTTATTATAACAGGTTACAATGTTAAACTGTACATGTGATTATAGGTTACACTATAAAACTACAGTCAAACCTGTTTTATTTTACAATCCATGAGAAACCATGGGGAAAAACTAACACAAACCACACATGGGGAATACCTGACACTGGTAAAATCAGTAGGAAATCCCCTACAATGGGAAAAAGAAAGCTCCATGGTGTGGAATGGTTACATACTTTTCCAGTTCAGTCAAATAAAATGTTGGGACACTTAACATATATGATCACTAAAATAGGTTTGACTTTGTTGAGTTTATTACTTTTGAAGGGAGTGGCATTACCAAACTTCTGACACAGTATTGAGCATAGGGATAAGTGATGAAATGACAAGTGTGAATTTCATGTATAACACTGGCATACAAAACTCAAAGGAGCAAACCAAAACGACACTGTACTAAGAATAAACCCAATTACCTTGGTACATGTACAGATCAATGAAACTTATTGAAAACAAGAGACTATCGAGAGCCTGAGTTGATCACTTGAGGCATGGTTTTAATAGACACATGTACTTTGATGATCAAAGAGTAATGATTGCTAAGTTTGGTTTCAATTCATGGCCACTGATCTCTTAAATCTTAAAACTAGAAAACGGTGACCTGCTGATCACAAAAGATACCCCTTTCCATAGGCAATTCTAGTAGTTGCAGGAACATGGATAACTATTTTGCTTGACCATTAGCTTTTTCATTAGTATAGAAAAAAGAAATCAAACTATACCAGTACCTAATGGTGAGAAACATGTTAAAAAAATATTGCAACTTTTCTCTGAGGTGAACACAACTTATCGTCCACAAACTAAGAAATTAATACAATTTACATTATTTAAGGGCCCAGCAATAACTGTGTAATCTGAATAACCAATCACTAAAAAATTAAACTAAACTTTGATTTCATGGACATATATTCACAAAATATTTTAACTTTATTTCAAAGCAAACTCAAGTTATCGTCCAAAAACCATTAAATTTACAGATTTTGCCTAAATCAAGGGCAATAACTCTGGAACACAAATTTCAATTACAGTCAAAATGGAACTTGACCTGTGTATTTTATGAATAGAAACATTGTCTCAAAATATTAAAACTCCTTCAAAGCAAACCAAAAAAAGGAAACCAAAGTGTGACAGACAGAAACACAGACAGACGTTAGGAATCCTGTATACCCCACCTTTTAAGGCGGGGGTATAATATTCATATTATTTGAGACACAACATATAATTTGGTATTCCCAAAGTGTACATATAAAACTGTGTCACTGACTGCCATCATAGATAAGATGCGAACATGCTGAACACTATTCTAAAGTAAACTACCCAAGGACTATTTTTGGTTCCAGTTGTCCCAAAAGGTTTAGATCTTTGAATGTGTTTTCCCATAGTGACAAATGTTAAACTTTGTTTAATGCTTATGACCAATTTGAATTTGATACAAACAATATTTATAAAGGAGAACACTGAAGCACTATTGTGACATAGTTTGATTTCGGATTGCCCAATAGTTTCAGAGTAGAAGATCGTTGAATGATTATTCGTATAGCCAAATGTAAGCCATCTTTGATGAGGTGCACATACACTACTTTTAAGGTTGCCAGCCAGTACGTTTATAACAATGTTTGGATCCAACTGGCCTAAACTTTCAAATCAGCAAGATCCACCATTAAGTTTTCAAAAAATATTTATTATTTCAGTTTTTAATGTATTCATAAAGGGAGGTAATTTTATAGAAGTATGTATTTGCTAAATAATATTATATTCATTTCAGGTTGTGGAAAATTATTTGTTTGTGGTTCAAATGACAAAGGTCAGATTGGTTTAGGAACAACTGAAAACATGTCTGTATTAAAGTGTGTGGAAGCTTTGCAAGGGGAGATAATTACAAAGGCAGTCGGTGGATGGAATTTTACAGTGGTATTGAATGGTTTGTTGTTGTAAATTAAACTGAAATCAATGCAAATTTATGTTACATATTTCTTAGACCCAGCATTAAAGAATCGAAACAATATATTTCATTTTTTTCAACCTTATTTACAATGACATAATATGTGTTCTTATACTTATAAAATCATTTATATAAAGAAAAATGAAAAGAAATTTTTTTGTTTACACTGAAAGAAACTGCAGCCTTTTATTAAATTTCTTAATGCTTTTGTTGAAAGGACAATCAAACAAAATGTAATGTTGCCAAAATATTTTTTTAAAGAAATAAATCTTTTGCCTTTTGCAAATTAAAGGACACAGAGTTTAAGTAATTTTATATTTAATTCATTAAAGTTTATTTATAAAGCACAGTTGAACTCCATTTGGAGTAAATAAAAATATACATAATACAAAATAAACAAATAAACAAGACATTTTAAATATTTGTTACATTAGAGGACATTGATATTAACCAGGTCATTTTTCCTTGCAGACAAAGGAGATATATTCACATTTGGTTCTAATGCATTTGGTCAGCTTGGGATACCAGAACTGCCAGGGAACCATGTTAAACTTCCTGTAAGTAGGAACAATCCTTTATAGAAGTTAATTTGATCCTGTTGTGTTGTGCATGAAACTGGTCTAATCAGTCATTATAGCTAGGCACAAACAAATAAGTCCAAAGTTTTGATGTACCAGCATAGTTATTGGACACATTGGTCTGTTTTGTTATGTATTTCATTTTAGCTCATTTGGAGTGCCACCATTTTTGGTCTAGACTTTTCTCTTCTATTGCCTAAAATTTTAGTTCGGTATGGCAAATGATTTGTAAGACTGTATACTTACCTTAACTACAGCTGTGAGCTAACTCACAACACAAATCAAGCATTCAATTTTTCAACATTATTGTAGAAGTAGATATATAATTTGTGTACAGCAATCACAAGTGAGTGTATACCCATAGTTTACACTTAAAGCAAAGGGAAAAAACTTTATGTCATTATTTTACAACTCCATGGAGTGTTCACAATATGAGTTGAATAAGTTGCTGATAATTTTCGAAAGAAACCAAAAAAAAAAACAGCAAAAAACAAAAACAGGTTTTGAATCAATACAGAATTCATACTTGGTGTAACTTGGAACCTTCTGTTGATGGACTGTTGCTCCCCAAGGACATCACCAGCCCAATAGTACCTTGGCCGGGCCCCAGAACTGATTGTTTTGAAAGTTACAATATTAAAAGATGAGAAATTTTTTAAAGTTAGGAGAATTTCCCTCATGCGAAGCTCTGTCCTAAGCTGATTTTGTTGTTTCCTTTAGGTCCTTTAAGCCATTTAATATCTGTCAGCTGATTTGATCTTCAGCATGTTAGATACTAAAAATTATCTAACATTACAAGTGTTTTTCCATGAAATATGGCAGAAATTCTACCTAGTACAGGGTGTCTGATACAAAAAGTTGCATCACCATACCGTGTTGATAAAAGAAAGGCGTGATCCATATCAACAAAAGCAAGACGTCGGGGCAAGCATCAAGTGTTCCTTCGTTAAAAATTAAAAGTAACGTAACTTTAACCAAATAAAACTATTTTATAATGTTTAGTGTTGTAGAATGTTTGATAAACATCTCATAAACAGAGATGGGATGATACAACATTCTTGTATAAGGTCTCGTTGGTTGAATGATTTGCATCACTACTGATCGCTTAAGAGACTCATAGTGATACAGCTCATGCAACTGACTCTATCTGATACAAGATATTGTACCCTCACACTATAATGTATATTTACTGTTCACAAGATATATTTAGCATGTACATGTAGTTCTGTTGTGGAAAGTTGTATTGTTGTGATACTTTGCCCTAAGTTCTTTCATTTAAGGCAAGGTACACAAACTGTTAAAGGTTACATTACATGCCAAAGAAATATATAATCTCCTATAGGTAGGTGTGGATAAAAAATGACCCATCACTCAAGATAGTAAAATTTCAATTTTTCAACATCTGACCTTTAAAAAAATTGGCATGCAGGGGAAATTAATTCAGATATTGGCTATCTGGAGTGAAGAAATATTTTAAATCAAAACTTAGCTGAATGAGGAAATATCTTCCAAAAAATTTGTGAAACTCAAAAAAATGCCAAGTGATGAAAAACCTCTTTCAAAAATTTGATGGACTCCTGGATAAAAAATTGCTTGCATAATAAACCACTCGCTCAGAATGGGAGAAACATGACCCAGAGCTACTCTTAGTCAATTAAAAAGAGACATTATATGAACGTATAAATTATAAGATTTGAATTTTATTTTGAAGTTGAAGCTTACTCTACCTGGTGAAGTGAAGGTGGTTGACATTGCTGCAGGACTACGCCATGTTATTGTTTTAACAGGTAACTTTCCAAGTAGTGTTCAATTGAAATTCCGATTTGTATAAACTTACCTTCTCAGACAGTTTCATTCCATCTGTATATACCTCTATTTTGAAAAATATGCCATATGTTTATGTAATTTTCAATAAAATGGACACAAATGAATGCTGTACAAAATGTATAGGTTATCTCCCATATGCTAAAATACAAATTACCATGAATACACTAAAAGATAAAATTATTAGTGGTGTATAAATAGATTCAGTTCTTGATGGTAGATCACTAAAGATTTTTCATATAATATTGCTTGACACAATGATATAGTGTTTGTTGCCCATATTTGGACTTCATAGGTAAAACATATATCCCTGTCCCAAGTCAGGAATATGTTGGTCATTGGCTTGTCCTTGTCTTCTTATAAAATTTTAGTTTCTTGATATTTGGGTTATTGGATGTGGTTTGTTTCCATTGATTTATTCACTTTTTTACCTTTCGGGGCCATTTAAGGCTTACTATATGGTGTGAGGTTCCTCACTGTGTTGAAGACCATATGGTGACCCCTAGATGTTTTGTTTTGGGTCGTTTTAACCTGGATATGGGATGTTGTCTCCTTGACATTTACCCCATTTCCTTTCTTTTTCATATGTATGTCTGCATTTGTTATTGTACTCCCTACTTCTTTGAAAACAAGGTTTGGGAGTATAGGAATCACCAGTCCAACTGTCTGTCTGTAAATCAATGTATTTTTCAGTTCATCTTATCCTATAATTAGCATGATTGATTTTAATGAAATATTACACAGTAGTAGTATACAACTCCTAGATATGCTTGAAGATCAAAATTTGGAAGGGGAGATAATTTTTCAAGCTTAAAAATTTTTCATGAATACATCGAAAGTAACCTTATTAGCTCATGTCTTCCCAAAGTGCTCATTTGTTGCACAGATATAGTATACAACCAGAAAACGTACATGGAGGAATATGGTAGCTGATTGAAATTTGGAAGGGGCAATAAATACCATATTCAACTGGGCAAAGAATTAGTCTTTTATTAGCAAATAATGCAGTTCTGTGATTACATAGGTAATGGGGATATTTCCAAAACAGTGTGACGCAAACGGCTCCTACATTTTTAGAATTAGGGTTTGAATTTTGTTACAATGTTGTTGCGCATATGATGCAGATGCACTATAAGCTTTCGGACTTTTGAAATCGGTGTTAATGCAAGCAAGTGGCCACATGATGTCAATTTTGACTCATGTAGCATGTGATGCGAACTTCTCCTACAGGTTTGGATGTAGGGATTTCATGTTGCATGAAGTATGTAGATGCGCAATAAGCAATCAGATTTTAATGCCCCGCCACGAAATGGAAGGAGCATATAGATTTACCCTTGTCGGTACGTCAGTACGTCCCGATGTTAAGTTTTGTGTTTAGGTCTGTATTTTGGTAACCTCTTGTAATATTTTAGTAGTATTACATCAGAACATGCACCTTGATTAGTACTACCAGATTCACCAACAACTGGGGACCCATGACCTACATTTTACACTTAAGTGACTTTTGTTAAATTTTGCGTTTAAGTCCATTTTTCAACAACTACACATTATACTACTATGATGTTTCGTCAAATTATTTGCCTTGATGAGTACTACCCAAATCACTAAGAATTAAGTAGCTTTGACCTTTATTTTATGTCTGAGTGACTTTTGTTAAATTTTGCGTTTAGGTCCATTTCTCATCAACTACACATCATACCACAATGATGTCCCATCAAATAAGTCACCTTGACGAGTACTACACAAATCACTAAAAATAAAGTGGCTTAGATCTATATTTTATGCTTGAGTGACTTTTGAGTGTTTGTTAAATTTTGTGTTTATGTCCATTTCTCATCAACTTATATCATATTACAATGATATCTCATCAAATTAATCAAATTGATGAGTACTGCCCACATTATTAAGAATAAAGTGGCTTTGACCTATATTTTACATTTGAGTGACTTTTGTTAAATTTTGCATTTAAGTCCATTTCTCAACAACTAAACATGCTTTCACATTTGTGTTGCATCCATTTTATCACCTTGATGAGTGCTATCCAAATCAAGGACGATTAAGTGTCTTTGACCTTCATTTTACGCTTAAGTGACTCACGGTAAATTTTTCGTTTCAAGTCCATTTATAGACAACTGCACAACATATCATTATGATGTTTCATATTATTTATTTAATAATCATCTTTTGCAGTACTTCTTCATGATTCCATCACAATTCAGTGACTGGGGATTCATTTTTATTCCTGATTGGCTTAGATTATCTACTGCGATAAATTTATCGGCGGGGCATCCGTGTCTTATAGACACAATCTCTAGTTCATCTTTATCTTGGTGGAAACAAGAGGCCCAAAGATGTCAGTTTTGACAAAGGCCCAAAAATGTGGATTTTGACACATGTGGCATGTGACACAAACTCCTTATACATTTTTAGGAAAGGTATTTATCAATACTTATATAATAGTAACTGATGTATACGGCAATATCGTAATACATAGACTGCCCGAGAGCCATGGTATGGACCAGAGGAATGATATGGCCCAAGCAGAAGGCGCGGGCATATCATTTCTCAGGTCCATACCATGGCCTCGAGAGCAGTCTATTTACGATATTGCCATATACATCAGTTACTATTGTGTTTATTGCATTTAATAAACCGAATAAATAACATTGTTTGTTATTCATTTTTATTTTTCCGTTTGAGAGTGTTAAAGGCATAACGTTTTTTTTAATTTTATTTATTTGGAAAATGAAAAACTGCAATCCTTGTAAATATTTTTCTCATAAATATATATCTAAGTTAAAATATTCCACTTCTGTAATCATCAGTTAACTAGTATTCCAGTGAACACTTTTAACGTTGTTAAACTAAATTCTTCTTAAATTGACGTCACAATTCAACCGATCGGTCAATATCTGGTATTGACTGCAACTATCGGTCCATACCAGATTTTTTTGGACCAATGGCATCAATACCGCGAGATAGAGAATGTCATGTGATTGGTTTAACGCCAATAGAATTCCAGATTTTTTACTGATATGCAATACTTTCATTATATGATCACTGGCAGCAGCCAACCTCACACAAGCGAACTATCCACATCCTAAAGAATCCCTTCTCAAAGCAAATATTTCATTTAAATATGAAAAACACTGAATATCAGCTGAATTTTTCAATGAATAGTGATTTGAATGCTTAAATATTTCATGGAAAGGTTGATGTAAATTGATTTTTCACTCTTAAACGCTTTTGATTTGGTCGTATGTATGAATTTATTTAGTAATTTGCATCTTTATTGTGAATGACTGGGGCAATGTACTGGTAGTTATTCACATCAGGCTCTGGTTGTATAAATGAAACACGTTTGTGATATTATCACAAAGTAATTACAGATTAGATGTTTAATACCTCTCTCAATTGAAATTAATATAAGAAGAAACTGCAAATCACAACGATGTCCTTGTTTTGTAACTCTTTTAATTTTCATCATTATCGATCATTTGGCCATTTTGTTTATCATTGCTGTTCCGTTCACCCCAGACGTTTACCTATTGGTGTTTTGTGAATGGAAGGATAAAAGCTGTTTCTTTTGACTCCTGGATGAATTGTCTTTTAAACAAATAAAAGCTGTTCCTTTTGACTCCCCAATGAATTGTCTTATTACCATAGATAAAAGCTGTTCCTTTTGACTCCGGGATGAATTGTATTAACATGTGTGTGTTTGTGGGCTTGTCAGTCATGTACTGAATTTTAAGTAAAAAATGAAGCCAAGTATTGTTTACAACTGACATTTTCAGTTGCAGGATGCTGTTATTGCAATGAACAGGGGCAATGTTACAATAATAATAGCTCCAACCAGAGACATATATAAGGCCTTTTCTTTCTTGTACATATATTTTTTAGATTTTAGTTTTATTTCATATTTTTATTTTGTTGTTCTGTATGCACGACAGCTATACAAATCTTCTTATTCTGTCTAATTTATATGACATTTAGCTGTCTCGCAACATATATTATTATTTTGTAAAAGTGTGTACCTTTTGAAAAGGGAGCATTGTTTTGAAATTAGTAAAGCAAGTGCTTGTGGGAACGAAGTTGAGGACGGCAAAATTACGAGTAGTTATTATTCCAAATTGCAAGATACATGTACTTGTTGACAGGACACAGCAGGAGCCTCACATGTGGGGGTCTGCTCATATACTATGCAATTTTTTTTTTAATAAAAAAGTAACATTTTGGTATTTACAGTACTGACATTTCCTGATGGGATATTACAGCTCATGTACTATAGAACAGTGTCATGAGTCCACATGGGGTTGTAATGACCAGTACTGATCCAACTAGGAAGGAAAATGTCAGTATGTAGCAAAATATTACATTTTCCACAAAAATTTGCATAGTAGGTGGACCCTCACATATAAGGCTCCTCCTGTAAAGTACTACCCAATAGTAGTTCTTACCAAAACAAGGAAAAATCATACTAAAGGCACGAATTAGAAGTTTGTAAACAGTCTAGGGTGGTGTTTATTTGATTACTTTTTATTTTGGGGCTGACTCCGACCTGCTATTGGGTGTGGGGTTTTCTTCACGGTTCATTGAAGATCTTAAGGTGGCTTTGAGTTGTTATTACTCCCCTTTGGGTCATTTTCTCTTTGACACATTCCCCGTTTTTTCTTCTTTTTTCTATATATGACAAAATGTTCATTTGCATCATGGGCAAAGTATTCATACTACCATAGATTCTACACTAATCATTGCTGTCATAAATACCTTTCCATCAGTGCCTTTGGCACTTTGATTGGATTTAGGGATTAAATCTTTATGCAGATTTTATGCAGATATCATACTCAAGGTAGATAGACACTGTTACGCTGCCCAATTAAGTAATACTTTTAAATTATAAAGCGTAGGATACGGGTCAAGTTTGATTTCCTTGCCGGAAGAGAGATTTGACAGGTTTTCTTTTGTGACTGATGGATGTGAAACGTCATATTTTGCTTTCTTTGCTGCAATCACTTCCCTTTTCCAGTAAATAATGTTTAAGCTGGACACTTTGTAAAATATATCTGTTAAAGGCATGGCGGCACATATAGTCTTTGGTTTTAATCAATAGCTCATATCATAAACTATCTATCAACAAAAATATTGAAAATTCTCATGGATAACAGATTCATTTTAATTAAGCTGAAAATTGTCTTTCCTATTTTCCCCATGCATTCTATGTTAATTTAGATGAAAACACAGAAAGCAGCCACAGCCTGCTAAAGCTCACCTCATTGCGCAGCATTGTCACTTGTTAAACATGTCAGTACACAGGATCAATAGACTATAATCATTCTTTTTAAGGAATTCAGTCATGCATAAAATGTAGGTCACAGTAAGCATCCGAAGCATGCATTGATGTGGTCATCAAAAAAATGCATCATATATACCAATATGGTTGATGTGGGACATGTCAGTAAGTGGGAATAGACTTTAACCATTCTACCTAACCAAGTCGCTTATGTGTAAAATGTGATCACAGTCAGCATCCGAAGCATGCATTGTTGTTGTCATCCCAAAAGCATTATACATACTAATATGGTTGATGTGGAACATGTCAGTAAGCGGGAATGGACTTTAACAATTCTACCTGACCAAATTGTTCATGTGTAAAATAAAGGTCAAGGATGCATTGTTGTTGTCATCTCAAAATGCATCATACATACCAATATGGTTAATAAAAGGATATGGAGTAAATGCACATGAGACAAAGTCTCTACAAATACATGGTAAAAAATAAGCAAAGGAACAATGCTTTTCAACAATGAGCTTTGCTCATACCCCATAGTAAGTTCGAGACGGCCCCTAGCACCAGTTTGAGCGGAATTCTTTGCTAATTGTCGAGCAATGCTACAATATGGGACATGTCAGTAAGTCAAGCAGACACAGACACTATAGGTATCACATAACCCCCCTCACTTTGTCATGTGAGCTAAAAATGAGCAAACTTTTACCTCAATTCTAGAAATAAAAAACAAACATGGTGACCCATACTTTTTATTACAGATTTCGGGTTGTAAGGATTTGTTCTTCAATTGTGCAAGTTAAAGTAATATCTCATGGATATGAATATTAATGTCAGTCTACCTTAACCGAATACTTTACATTTTCTGATTATGAGCAGAGACAAATGACACTTTATCCATTGTAAATTGACATAAATACTTTCAGTTAAACCTGTAATCCATGCAGATTTATTGCCAGGAAATTTTGCACTTAAATTTGAATTTTAATTCACATAATTTAAATTTGAATTTTAATTCAAATAATTTTTAACCGGGTCTTCCATCGGAAAAGTCCAGTTATTAAAATGGTGAAAATGGCGGGCGGCTGCCAAATGGGTACATCATTTGTCCGGAGCAAATCTCCTACAGTATTTGAGACAGGAAGTTTTTATTTTGCAGATCAATTGTACATATATCAAAGGTGTGCTTGGTACTTTGATTTTGATTTTTGATAATTTATGTCAAAAATATCAGTTGTTGAACTTAGTCATTTTACGTCAAATTTTCAACAATAGGGTACCCCCTTTATCCGGAGCAAATCTCCTATGGTATTTGAGACAGGAATTTTTTATTTTGCAGATCAATTGTACATATATCAAAGGTGTGCATGGTACTTTGATTTTGATTTTTGAGTATTTATGTCAAAAATATAAGTTGTTGAACTTAGTCATTTTTACATCAAATTTTCAACAATAGGGTACTCCCTTTGTCCGGAGCAAATCTCCTACAGTATTTGAGACAGGAAGTTTTTATAATGCAGATCATTTGTACATGTATCAGAGGTGTGCACAGTACTTTTATTTTCCTTTTTGATTAAAATCCAAGTTGCTGAACTTTCAGAAATAGGCTACTTTGGTGGAAGGTTTAACATTGAAAATTAATGAAAATTATAAGTACATTTCAGATATTCAGGGTCAACCCATGTGTAAGATATACTGTCCATGTAAAAGAAAACCCGGTTTGCTGTCACATTGACAGCTTTCCTCTTGTTTTTTCTGAAGGGTAGAAGTTGAAGGCGTCTAGCTTAGTTTTCGCACTGTTTTATTTAAATCTGTGTCTGAATTCACTTAAAAATACTTTTATGTAACCTTTTCTATGAATACTTTGTTAAATGCAACTTTTTATTCTAAATTGAGAAAAAAGAAAGATTTAGGTGTGGACAAAAATGAAAAAATAAACAAGATTTTTTTTTTCACATTGATAAGTTTTTTCAGATACAGGTCAGATATACACCTGGGGAGGAAGAGTAAAAGGTACAGACAAAACAAAACAGAAGAGGAGTAATAATATAATGCCTGTTCTGGGTAAGTCGTGGTAAAAATGTGCATGCAAAACAACCTTCTTTGGTAATGGAAAATGAAAGTGTATACCAAGTTTGGATTCAAACAAAGTTTGGGAGACATAATTTTGTTTACTCTGTTTCTAAGGGAAAGGGTATGTGAATAGCAATGTTTCTGGATTTTGATAAAATTTTAAATGCAAGTGCATCAAATTAAGCTAGATATCAAATTGAAAGAAAATCGGTTTAAGCTATTTTAATGTTTGAAATATGACTTTTTGGAAACGTTGAACCAATATTCAGAGATATAATGCAGTGAAAACGAACTCTGTGACCATATAAAAAGAAATATCTCAATAAAACAGAAATTTCTCTCAGAACATCATACCAGATTTTCAGAAAAAAATTGTAGGATACAGTTCAAAACAGGGATAATTTAAAAGGAAAATTCAAATTATTTTACATTCATTCTAAATCAAATTTATACATTCACCATACCTCTCACCTTAATGTTATTGTTACTGAATTATTTTTTTTTCTTTTTTTGTCATTTTCTTTTTCAAAAGTTAACATTTTCTGAATTTTTGTTTTATTTTTTGAGGAAAAAAATTCTTGAATTTTTTAGATACAACAGGTGTCTTGTTTGGATTAATGTTTATAGCTTTCAGTTGGTTGTATGTATTTATTTTTTGACAATATTAACTTTGAAATAATGTTTTCTGTGAAATTATAGTATAAAAAAATATTTTCCAGATATCATTTTCCATTTTTCACATTTCTTAACTCCTGTTTCCATCATAAACTTAGATTATGCAATTATTCGTATATGATCCTGATCATTAGATTTCTGTTTAAAAAAATATCAGGCAAATAGGGAAAACAATATTCTAATATAGAGCAGAATGTATTTTTGCTACAAATAACAATAAATAGTGTTTTTTATTCATATTTTATTCAAATATAAGACAAATTGAGTAATTTCACTTCCTGTCACCTCTGCTTTTATCATGCAGATATTTTATCCTTTCAGCTTCTCGTTTTGGAAAGAAAAAAGCTGCAATCTTTCTACGAATGTGCAATCCATATACTTGCAAGCTGTTACTAAAGAAAACAAAAGCAAGAAATCCTAAAATGCAGATTTTGTAGATGTTTGTATTATCTGGTTGACTGGGCTTAGGTGTACATTTTGTAATGTTGTAATTTATTCCAAAGCTATCAAAATTTTGAATTATTTTCAGAAAGAATTCAAGAATTTGTAAGATAAATCCATTTCCCTCCACTGACTTCTCCCAAATAATACTACCAATCAATGGTACATAAATTTTGAGGTTTTCATGTGGGTCAGCAAGCTTTAGTACATAGTACAAAAAATAATCAGTCCACACAATAACAAAAGCCATCAAAATATAGATACTTAATTTGAGAAAGCCCCATGACAATAGATATTTTTCTCTGTATGAGGGACAAATTGAACTTGTGTAAATACAGTCTATCAGTTCAACTTTTTCTTGTGAAGGAACAGAGCTTTTCTCATCCACTTTGCACTCTGGGTAATATTTCACTTTGCTCTCTGGGTAATATTTCTTGAATGATTTAGTGATCTCAAAATTGTCAAAACTGTCTATGCATAAAAATTTCCATAAGTAAATTACAGATTTAATACCGAGGTAGATTAAAGTCAAAGGGAAAATATTATTGAAAATAAGTCCTGCCATCTTGATCCACCTTGCTTTTGATTTTCTTACAACACGTGCTATACCCAAAATAAATTTTGGATTTGCTTTGATTATAAAACTTCCCAAGGATGTGATCCATGTACTATTTGATGCAGTATTTGCTTTTGTTTCACTATTCATTTCAGAAGCGGAATCAGTTGGAACAGATTTTATTTGCCTACTTATTTTGCCTTCTAATTCAGTTGAGATGAAAGAGATAGCGGATGCTATTGTATTTTTTATATATTCACTTTTGTCAGTGACGGTATGTGACAATGGATGCTGCAGTTTATGTTTGATTTGTTCACTGACTTCCTGGATTGTATTTGACAATATATACTGCTGTTCATATCTTATTTGTTCACTATATTCAGTGATAGTATTTGAAAATATATTTGACAGTTTCTGTTTTTTGTGTACAGTCCCTTCATTGATAGTATTTGACAGTACATTTGGCAATTTATAGTTTATATCTTCACTTTCTTCCAATTTCTTCTTTGACAATTCACTTGGCAGTTTATGTTTTATGTTTTCACTTCCTTTCCTGATGGTATTTGTCAATATATTTGGCAGTTTGTGTATTATTTTAACACCGGTTCTAATGATTGCATTTTGCTTTTTATGATTTATGTGTTGACTTTCCTCAGCATTTACATTTGGTAGTCTTTGATTTACATGTTCACTTTGTTCAGTTATTGTATTTGACGAAACGCTTGGTCCATTATGTCTGATGTTTTGGCTATCTTTGCGGAATGTATCTACTGTAAACGTTGGCAATTTGAGTTCTGCGTCTTCACTTGCTGTCTTGACTCTTTGTATATGTTGTTTTCCTCTGTCATCTTCATTGATAGTATTTGATACCAATTTAAGTACTTTATTAGCGATACCACCAGCACTCTTGAGGGAAAATCTTGGTCTGTCATTTTCTGATGTTTCTATACTTTCAAATTTTATCAAGTTTATACCAATTTTTCCAAAGGTGCTCATTGACTCCTTGGCTAATTCTAAAACATTATTTACTGTGTTTGGTATATCTTTTCCTTGATTTTTCTGCCCAAATAAGTTTTGAAGACTGTCTCCAATAATATTGGTAAACTTCTTCCCTGTTTTAATGACTTCTTGTTGAAGAGTAAATGATTTTTCAGGCAAATTAGCTGTATTTGTTCCATATCCACTTGATTTTTTAGTAGAATGGATATCAGTTTCAGACCCCTGCAAAACAGAATGAAAATGATTGCATGCTGAAATATTTAAGTTTCTTTTTTTAGGTATAGGGAAAAGAAAAAATCTTAAAAACAGTAATTTAGAGTTTTTGTTGGTATAACTAAGCAGCCATTTTGCATACTGTATATGTGGTTATTTTCGCTAAAAGTCATACCCTAATCTTTTGCATGGTTATA
>MJUU01042385.1:172779-188076 GCA_002080025.1 Modiolus philippinarum
TCACGATCTGTATACTTTTTCGTGAAATTTCCATTTTTCTTGCAAGAGTTATGGGACTTTATTCCTCAATTTTAAGGCAATTTTTTACATGTCGCGCTCTAACTTGACAACCCTTTGGCCAGCCAATTCACTTCAAACTTTGTAGAGGTATTGGATGTAATGACCTCATGATCTGTATACTTTTTCGTGAAATTTCGATATTTCTTGCAAGAGTTATGGGACTTTGTTTTCAATTTTAAGGCAATTTTTTTACATGTTGCGCTCTAACTGATAAGTACTTTGATCGGCCCACTTTAAACTTTTCAGATTAATTTCTTAAAGAGAAATCAAGCTTAATTAGGCAGTTACAGGTGATTCTGAATTGAGAACCCCTTACCTAAATCACTTAAAGTTTTGAAGGGTGACGACGGGCGTATCATGCGACTTGGAGCAGCTGTTTATTGAACTTCAATAACTTTCTCAAATCATGTTCAATTTCAATGAAATTTAGGGCACAATTTTCAGTACGACTTCATAGTATCCCAAGTTCATTTTTGAAAAAAAAAAATAATTCCAATTTTTCCGTATTTTGCCATTAGTTGGACTTTTTTTTAAATTGTACCATATCTCATCATCTACATGCCATAGACAGATGATATTTGGTAAGTGGTTACATGTTTAGTGGTAACCAACATCTATTCCAGAAATAGGTCACCTTGACCTATATTTTCCGCATCAATGAATTTGGCTAAATTTTCGTCGCAGAACCATATATCAACAATGTTTAATCAAAATTTGGATAAAAGAATTTAATTTTGATGTAGAATTGTTGCATATAGTCTATAGATGCACAATAAGCTTTTGGAATTTTATTCCGGTTCCAACTTTGGTAAATTTCCTGAAAATGTCTAAGACTAGCAATTTTTGAAATTTTTCATACAATAAAACATTTTAGCCATTGTTTCGTATGAGACATTATTCTGAAAACTAGTATAAAAAATTTGGTTCAAATTTTGGTGAATTTCCTGAAACTCTCCAATACCAGCAATTTTTGGGAATTCTTGTCAGCAACCATGATTTTTGGATGAATTTTAGTGAAAGCAAATATTTTCATTGTTTGGTTTTCAAAAATTTTGGATTCCAATTTTGGTAAATTTCCTGAAACTCTCAAAGACAAGCCATTTTAGGGAATTCTTGTTAGGAACCATGCTTTTTGGATGAATTTTAGTCAAAACAAATATATTCAATGGGGAATTTTAGTCAAAACAAATATATTCAATGGTTAGATTTCAAAATTTTTATTCCAATATTGGTCAATTTTCTGAAACTATCGAAGACAAGTTGTTTCTTGGAATCTACTTAGCAACCACATCTTATAGACCAAAAACTAATGACAGTGGAGTGAGCAGGCGAGCTACTAGGCTCCGCCGAACCTTTACGATTTTTTTGTTTGGTTTTTTTTTTCAAAATATACTTTAAAAATATTTTTAACAACGACTAACATGACAATAAATTACAAGTAATATTTTTACTTTGACCTTTAAGGCTGTTTCGCAGCACATATTTTGTTCTATATCCGATTACTACATACTATGTTTAGTCCCGGTACCTGAATCGGTTTTAGAGGCTCAGACTACAGAGCTGGTCCGCAAATCATTGTAGCCGAACTGTGTGGAGAAACGCCACGTTCCAATTGAAACTCGTTGCCCCAGTTGTCCCTTCCACCTTGATTTCTTTCTCATTTTACTTGATTTGTCCTTTCTTGTTCTCGTCCTGATATAGCTGAAATATTTCTCACTGAAAGTTAAACTCTAACTAATCAATCAATCAATCTATGTTTAGTTTGATGTTATCCGCTCGCCAAACGGAGTTGGGGGGGGGNGGGGGGGGGGGGTATAGCGAATCGCTTGTTCGTCCGGTCATTCGTTCTTCCGTCACCAAGTTAAAAAGTGTATCACATAAAGCACAAGTCATATATAAATGTGAATGCACTTGTGTACGAATATATGCCTCTTGGATAAACTTGTTATCAGAATTAGGTTACCTTGACTTATATTTCTTGCATGAGTGAGATACTAGAGCAGGCAAAGAAATATGTTTTGTCGGTAACTTTATTTCTCACCGAAGCACGGCGGCCCTGTTATATTCTAAAATTTATACATGCATATATATGTATTTTAATGCATAAATTGTGTGATAGATAATTTTTTATCACATTAATTTTCTCCGATAGATTGTGTGTATACAATATTTAGAAGACGGACAAACTGTGGGAGTGCTGGTACAGCACAAAGGAGATTCCGTTTGCTGACTGAGGAGAGCGACTCGTCGTGCGAGAATCCAAAGGTTTTAACAATGTGTGCCAAACCACGTAAGTTATAGACGAGTTTCCAATTGGTGAATTTTCCCGGAAAATTTTGACATTACAATATAGATTTTGGCACGTCACATGAGGCAACAATGTTACATGGCGCAATTTACTCCGATTGATCCCAGGTCATTCGAAGTAATTCATTCATAAATGAAATTGGAAACTGGTCTATTGTCAAGCAACTTCAAGTATATGTCAAGTATATATTAAACATATATAAATAACAAAAATACCGAAGTCACTGTTAATTTATTTTAAGCATATGCGCATTTCGAATAAATAAAGAATTCCACTTTCTTGAATTTATATACTAAAATGCTACATAATACAACTGCAATATGTGAAAGATATAGTAGGGTGCCCAAGAGACTATTTTTTCGATTTTGGGTTAACGGAATAACACACACCTGTATTAGTGGGATGCCCAAGGTCCAAAAAGACGCTTAGTATTCGAGTTTGGGTTAACGGAATCACATACGGCTAATTTGGTTTTAAACGATAGAACAACTATTTAATTTCAAATTATTAGCTGTCGTAAAAGTTCCTGTGGTCTTTTTGGACCTTAGGCACCCTACTTATACGTTGAATGTTAAAACCGGAAGGAATAGAGATTATGTATATTAAAACTGTTTTATTATTATTACGAGAAATTTTGCATTCTTTATTTATTAATACATGTACTAGTATATGTTGCAACAGTACAATTTGGAACCCCGTATGTTCCAACAGCATCCTTATACAAATTGGAATTCTAGGTTTTACAAGGATACATTGTAATTCTGATTTGTACTGCATTCAGTTCTGAACAAATTCGAATTCGACTAGGAGAACTTGAGATATCCTGATTTGTATTTGGAATATTCTGGATTCTTGTGGCATATGATCAAAAGAAATGGTATTAAAATATATGGCATATTTATAAATATGTAACATATATATAGAAAGCATTTAAAGTATGAAATGGAAACACTTTCGATCAACAAATGACCGTCCTCCGTATTTTTGATGAGCTTCTGACTTTATAACGATGGATGACACTGATAGTATTTATTTCATCAATGAGCAAAGAATGTCCCAAAAAATATTACGCACAGATAATTTGTTTAAAACATCTTGCTTTTGGCATCAGGGGCTGACATAGTTTTATTGTAGGCTGTTTAATTAAAGAAAATACTGTCTGTAAAAAAGTTGTTACAAATTTGTTCCAATAAGCTTTTAGAATTTGAATAATAGATATACATTTGTAGTCCAAGCAAGACAAATTACAAATGTTTCCATGCAGCAAGTCGGCACCATCCAAGATGGCCGACAAAGAACATAGGGCCTTATGTCGGTAAACCTTCAGAGGTCTTTTCTGAATCTAGTTGGTCATTAAAAACCAAACCTAGTCTCAATATGGTCCCATCAAAAGAGGTAACCAGTAAGGAAACATCCATCTAAAATGCCAGCAGACAACAAAGTTACATGTGGACCCTATAACATCGAGATCTACTAACATACTTGAAAATGAGATCGTTTAATATAACGCTATTTGAAATGTCTATGTCAGCCATTGCTGCCAAGTGAGCGGAAACTAACTCTTGAGAGATTTTTTTTTTAATTTGTTTAAGTTAAAAATTGTTTATATATATTGCTTTCTATTGACTTATATGTATTTCACGAAAGTATATTATATACTTATAATTATTTTTTAGCTCGTCGAGTTGGAAGGTCAGAATCCTATACTTACGGATTGAATTAAAGAAAAGATGTACTTTTAAAAGGGAGTCTTTTTGTGATCCAGTTCGGACCTTTCCAAGTTGACAAAATAAAGAAAAATAATAGTGTTTATTTATCTTCTTTGGTTTCTTATTTTCAAATGGTTTTATTCCTTGTTTCGCAACAAGAACAGTGGCGGATCCAGACTTTCTGCTAAGGGGGGGCCCGACCAATATTTTTTTCAAAAGGGGGGGCCCGGAACCCAATTTTTTTAAAAACCCCTAGGAATTTTAAATATTTTCCGACCTAAGGGGGGGCCCGGGCCCACCCGGCCCCCCCCCTAAATCCGCCACTGAAGAATATCTATTTGACTTTATTGAAAGAAGAAAATGAAAATTCACATTCAAAATAACAGCTAGCCAGATCCGAATAAGGAATATCAACATCTTGTATGTTGGAAACAGATCCTTTACATTCTGATTAAAAAAAGCGCTAGAGTCGAGAGACTGAAAATATTCATTGTTCCTCCACTCTTCAAAAGGCCAAAAGGGAGCCAAGCACAAACCTGTCACTTACCTACCATTATATCATGTAAACCTGTCACTTACCTACCATTACATCATGTGAACCTGTCACTTACCTACCATTTTATCATGTAAACCTGTCACTTACCTACCATTATATCATGTAAACCTGTCACTTACCTACCATTATATCATGTAAACCTGTCACTTACCTATCATTATATCATGTAAACCTGTCACTTACCTACCATTATATCATGTAAACCTGTCACTTGCCTATCATTATATCATGTAAACCTGTCACTTACCTACCATTTTATCATGTAAACCTGTCACTTACCTACCATTATATCATGTAAACCCCTGCATCACACGGTCATTAGCAATAGAGGTATGACTTACAATATATGCTTTAGAGCACCAATAAGATCAAGCGAAACACAACTAACAGACTTTGTTCAATATTTCTCATCAAACAAAGATGAAAAAAACATACATTGGAATTTTCCTAAAGCATCCATTACTATATATAAAATCAAAATTCTATGGTGTACAAAATCAGACTCTAAACTGTAAAAAAGCTTTCGTACCAGACACAAAAAACCAATTGTTAATGGTTCCCCTTCATCGTCGGTGCCCGAAACACCAGGAGTCCCTGAAGGCACTGTACTAGAAGCTATCTTGTTTCTTACACATATAAATGAAATTCAATAGTACTTGGAACACATAAAATTTAAGACTTTCTGATAAGTATCATTTACAAAGACATCAGATGACTGTAATATAGTAAAACTTGATCTAGTTGCTGCATTGCAGGCTTATGGCCACCAATCACGACAAATGCAAAACACAAAATGTTTTGATTTGATCTGCACAGAAGAACCATAGGTTGTCAAAATGGCCATTTGCAGAAACTAAATTTACAGTAACCTTGATAATTTTGTTTTCAACTAAGCTTACGATTTCACAGAAAAGAAACATTTCCTTCACGATCATCATGTTATTGGCAAAATGTTTAGATGTTACACTCCAATATTGAATAAACATTGCTAAAATATCCCTGCTTATGAGGATAATTCACTGGGATTTTCTCAAACGCAAAATTGAAATATCCACCTCAGAAATTTAATTCAAAACATATAAAAAAAAGACGTTGTCCACCCAAATCTAGAATACAGTTGCAGATTTTGCATTCCGGATCTGACCAGCTGCCATAGGATCTAGGGTCCACCCTGCAAATTAACTTGCAATCTATACACACAACCGAATCCCTACAGACAAAACAACCTTATACCAAAGACATTTGATTATATGTCTCTGCCTATACATACAGATATACTAAATTATATACCAATGAACAATTTCGCATTGAAAATATTGTACATATTAACACAATTAAAGAAAATATCATTTTTCCTCTATAGGTATGCATGAAATTAATCGATAGTGGGTGATTTTAAAAGATTACGGTATTTTCTTCTTATATTGAAAGCGGCCGGCACCTGAATCGGTTTTCAGGGGCTCCGGCTACAGAGATGCCGGGCGCGTTTCCAGTGGGTGGATAGGGGAATGCCCTGTTTAGGCGGGGTAGTGGTGTCAGGTCATAATACGGAAAGCATGACCGCTAATCATTGTAGCCAAACAGTGTGGAGAAACGCCACCCTCCATGCAGTATAAAGACCCCTTCTATAAAGAGAGCAGAG
The DNA here is from genome assembly GCA_002080025.1 of Modiolus philippinarum. Lineage (NCBI taxonomy): Eukaryota > Metazoa > Mollusca > Bivalvia > Mytilida > Modiolidae > Modiolus > Modiolus philippinarum. Next base: position 179,055 of record MJUU01042385.1, read on the forward strand.
TCGCTGGGACTCGTATAGAAGGCTAAATTTCCTGCCCCTACCCATGTCTCCCCTTTTACAGTGGCAATCAAAACTCGTTGTCCCGGTTGTCCCTTCCACTTTTGTTTCTTTCTTCTTTCTTCTCTTACTTATAATTTTTTGATTTCATTAACTTGGTATCGTCCCGACATGGCTGAAATATTGCTCACTGGATGTTAAACTCTAACTAATTAATCAACCAATCATATATTGAAAGTTTGGAGCCGAAATTTACAGTACGTAACCAGATTGTACAGTGCGGAAACTAACTTTAATGTAGGTATGTACAGCAATGCATCACTATATGTACATCTATGTAACTTCAGCTTTGGCTATTCATTCAATTTTCAAGATATATTGATCAGTGAAACTTGAGATATACATTTGGAACGTCAATATTGTTATCACATCTGAATTTCAAGATCATAGTTCAAAATATATCGATTTTTACATAGATTTTATGGGTAAATATATAACTTCACCGAGCTATGCATTGGGGGATTAGATTGATAAAAGTATATCAAACAATCCAATTGCAGTAGCAAGAGTGAACATTGTGCATGTGATATGCATGCATGGGACCACGTGCACGACATTTATAGTCTTTGCGGCATTGACTTAACAGTAAAGAGAAAAGTCCGTAAAAACAACGAAGCATTCTCCTGCATGTGATAAATTAAAACACGATTTAATTCATGCAAAAATAAAGAGTCTGGACAATTTTGATGCATGTATATCATCTGAAAAAGACCACAAAGCAGCATCACATAGGACATGTATTCAGATATACGTCCTACGTGTTGCTGTTTTGTAGTGTTCACTCTTGTTACTGCGGATGGATTGTTTGCTGTACTTTTATCAATCTAATCCCCCAAAGCATAGCGCTCTGAAGTTATATTCTGTGTAAAAATCGATATTTTGAATTGCAATTCTTCGGTGTTGCAAGAACTATGATCTTAAAATTCAGATGTTTTAACAATATTGACGTTCCAAATGTATATCCGTATATCTCAGTATACGTCCTTGATACCACATAAACATAGCGCAAAAGATAGTAGAAATACGTCACAGATTCCCTGATGGGCTATTATGCGCAGATCTAGTAGCGCTGATTTAAGGAGTCGATGTTTGAACTATTCTGTTTCGTTTGTGCACACAGTAGAGTCTTCAAGATGGTTCCAGTCAATCGCTGTATGTACAAATAGGGAATTTTTGTACTGTTCTGTTCTGCTTATTGGTACAACTACGGGTCTTTTGTTGTTCCTCACTTTTATTGTCTCTATTTTTGTTGTGACAAAGTTTGTGTAATTGTTGCTTTAATTTGTCGTTTGGGTCTTTGAAATGATATCAGATTATCTTGAGGAAGTGCCGGTATCTGCCCCTCAACCACTTTAACATAAAAGATGAGCCTTTGCTGCTGTCGACGGGAGATCGAGATCCTTTAGCATCTTGGTAAGGCATCCCTCTTCTGGTAATCTTTAATAAAGTGATGAAACGGGCCCCTCTTCGTTGAATTGGATACACTGTAGATGGTTTATTTCATTTGCGTGTAGGGTCCCATAGTATTGCTCAGTATTCCATAATTGATCGTACAAGGGTTATATATGCAGTCTTGCTGCAATCTCTGGAGCAGTGTTGCAAGTTCCCGGTGAAGTTCGTAGAAAGCGTAGTGTTGAGCTAGCTGTTTTGGATACGTTAGTAATTTAGTCTCTCCATTTTAGGTCTTTTTGTATTTGTAAGCCAAGATATGGGTTTGAGGTGACTTATTCCAAAATTTGGTTGTTCAGACAACTGAGAATTCAATAACTTGAAATTTATTATGAAATCCGCGAAAAAATTTTCCGTTAACATTAGTACATTTTTGACTAAAAATTTGTATGATAAACTGTTCAATTGTTAAAAGATACCAGTAAATGCAATCTATGATATCGCCCTTTTAAAACGTATTTGATTACAGACTGCAGCGTAGTCGGACAATTCAACAAATGTTGCCAAGTATAGGAAATCGCATTGCAATTACAATTTCAAATAAATTAGCATTTCCAAGCAGATTTTCTATATATGGGTGATATTGGCTGTAATATTCCCAATTAGGGTTACTGAGGCTTCTACCTTATATTCATGGTTCAGTTTACGATCCGTTACTGGTGGTCAATGCTTCAGTAACTCCTCGCAAGAGCTCTCTTATTTACCGGTAGGTTCTTGAAAAGGGGTATATAACCCTTAACCTAACCTAAATTCAACTTTGAAGAAGATTTACCGTAACCATCAGGATCTTATAGACCTCTATGATCCTTTGTAGTATACCTGTTTCCCCGTTCACAGCAGATCTTTCCCTGTAACAACAAAAAATCGTTAACCAAACTTACAAATTCGAAATCATGGGTGTCTTTTAAGAAACGGATGATACTTACTCTATCCGCGCACTTATTTTTATTTTGGTCCCACTTTTCTGTTCTGTAGTACTAATGTTAGTCTTTTTTCTTTGTGTTTACAATTCCGTCTTTGTCTTTAGAATTTTTTTTTACAACAGATTGGGTCTCACTTACTTTGGGAAGAGAATATACACCTGACAATAAGTGAGAATGATCTCCATTGTATTTTTACTTATAAATTATTCTTCAAATGAACATTGCATTTCACAAATCAATTATTCCGTAAATGTTGTTTTTGCACTTATTTTTCTATATTATAGAGATTTGGTATAGAAATTATTTGTTGTGATCGCTGAAAATTACAAAATAAGCAGTCAGGCAATAAAAATAATTCTTAAAAACAAAAACCAGGCATTAGACTTAAATCCTAGGCATTACACCTTATGCCAAACTCATTTTAGGCTTTAGTTCTAATGACTAGGCATTAACTTAATGCATAATTTCACTTATTTCCGCTAACATATATATAATATTTTTAGCGTTGAAGCCCACACCCCTAGTCATTACCCCATTTCTCTAATGATTTGAGGTCTTCCTGTAATTTGTTGTGATCTGTTTGATTCTTAATTTCTCGGTACAGCAGACAGTCATCGGCAAATAATCTGACTGTTGAGTTCACTGCATCCGGAAGATCATTTATATGGCACAGGAAGAGTAACGGGCCTGGGACTTTACCTTGGGGGACCCGGGATTCGATGAATATTCATGTGCACTTCTAACTGGACTCTCATTTTTAGCTCACCTCGCGAAGTGAGGGGCTTATGTGGTACCCCGAGCGTCGGCGCCCGGTTAGGAAGAATGGTTAAAGTCCATTCCTGCTTAGTGCTTACTGACATGTCCCACATCAACAATATTGGTATGTGACGCATTTTGAGATGACAACTGCAATGCATGCTTCGGATGCTTCAGATGCTGTCATAGACCTATATTTTACGCATGAGCGACTTGGTTAGGTAGAATTGTTAAAGTCCATTCCCACTCACCGACATGTCCCACATCAACTACAGTGGTATGTATGATGCATTTTGGAATGATAACAACAATTCATGCTTCGGATGCTGGCTGTGACCTTTATTTTACGCATGAGCAACTTGGTTAGATAGAATGGTTTAAGTCAATTCCCGCTTACTGACATGTCCCACATAAACCATATTATTATGTATGGGATGACAACAACAATGCATGGTTCAGATGGTGCTTTGACCTACATTTTACGTATGAGTGACTTAGTTAGGTAGGATGGTTATACCATTCCAGCTTACTAACATGTCCAACATCAATGTTATTTGAATGTGTGGTGCATTTTGGGATGACAACAAGAAATGCATGCTTCGGATGCTGATTGTTACCTACATTTTACGCTTGAAGGAGTTGGTTAGTTAAAAAAAGTCTGTTTCACTTCCTTTAGATAATGGAAATTCTCTTCTACTGACTTTAATATTGCATATTTCGGCACTGGATTTTTCATGGTTGTGTAAAAATATTGTACACTTCTGAAACCACTTTTAATTTGATGATTTCCAATACATATGGAAAGAAAAAATACTTTTTAAAATTGCTCCATGCTTTTAAAGGGATAATATTTTCGGCGCACCATTATCGAGAAGACTGGGCCATTCTGAAATAGGTATTGGCAGGTATTACCCGAAGTCAGATGATAAACAAGTCTCACTTTGGCTTTAACCATGTGTTTGGACCCCCCCCCCCCTTTTAATTAAAGAAAAAACATACCCGGAAATGAAATAATTTAACAAAATACCCAAACATGTAATTGAAATATGCATGCATTAATTGCAAAAGGAATATTTGAAAGAAATTGTTAATGTGCTGCTAATTTCTATTTGGTGTTTACAAACAAAGTGTCCGTGGATTACAATTGTTAACCCCGAACGAGTACACCTTGCTATTAATAGGTAGGTCATCTCGGGTCATCTATTTTATCAAGTTACTTGGTCACCCTTAAAATAGGACAATCCACGACTTAGAAATTTTCACCTGTTTGAAAAAAATTATGAAAATGCACATGACTGCAGACTTTTGTGCATGTCGTAAACGGCGAATTCAACATTTTTTAGTTATGTATGGTCATTCTTGATTTACATACCAAATATGATAAAGATTGGTGAAATAATAAAGCTAAAATCGCGAGATTTCCATTATCTAAGGGAAGTGGGACAGACTTTAGAATGGTTAAAGTCCATTACTGCATACTGAAACGTATCTCATAAACCATATTGTTATGTATGATGGAATTTGGGATGGCAGCTGCAGTGAATGCTTTGGATGCAGTCTGTGACCTATATTTTATGCATGGATGAATCCCTTAAAAAGAATAATTATAGTCCATTCCTGTTTACTGACATGTTTAACATGTGACAATGCTATGCAACGAGACGAGCTTAGCGGGCTGTGGCTGCTTTCTATGTTTCTTTCTGTGGGGAACGAAGTTAGCCATTACAGGACGTTTCCTCTGATTCCATATATTGAAGGATTTTGTGCAGTAGTCGGTCGTGTGAAACGGTATCGAACGCTTTCGAGAAATCCAGGATTGCAATGTCTAGTTGGCGTCCTTTGTCGTAGGATTTAAGTATGTTGTTGATCGTGATAGCCATTTGAGTTTCACATGATTATCCGGATCTAAACCCATGCTTTAATGATGTAAGAACGTTGTTATTTTCTAGGTGTTTCACTAGACGGCAGATGATATGTTCCAGTAATTTGCACGGTACTGCTGTTAACGATACTGGCCTGTAGTTTTCTCTTGCATGTCTGTCTCCTTTTTAGCTCACCTGACCCGAAGGGTCATTGTGAGCTTTTGCCATCACTTGGCGTCCGTCCGTTCGTCGTCCGTTAACTTTTCACATTTTCTTCTTCTCCTCTGAAACCACTGAAGCAAGTTCAACCAAACTTTACAAGAATGATGTACTAAAGGTCCTTTACAAAGATTGCTCATTTCGTTCCGATCCGATAAAAAAACATGGCCGCCAGCGCGGAACTAATTAGGTTTAACATTGGACCCCATGGGAAAATTCACATTTTCATCTTCTCCTCTGAAACCACTGAAGCAAATGCAACCAAACTTTACAGGAATGATGTACTAAAGGTCCTAAACAAAGCTTGCTCATTTATTCCGATCCGATAAAAAACATGGCCGCCAGCACGGAAAATAGTTTAACATTGGCCCTATGGGAAATTCATATTTTCATCTTCTCCTCTGAAACCACTGAAGAAAATTCAACCAAATTTTACAGGAATGATGTATGGAAGGTCCTTTACAAAAAATGCTCATTTCGTTCCGATCAGATAAAAAACATGGCTGCCAGTGCTGAACTTAGGTTTAACATTGGACCCTATGGGAAAATTCACATTCTCTTCTTCTCCTCTGAAACCACTGAAGCAAATGCAACCAAACTTTACAGGAATGATGCACTAAAGGTCCTAAACAAAGATTGCTCATTTCGTTCTGTTTAGATAAAAAACTTGGCCGCCAGCGCGGAACATAGATTTAACATTGGACCCTATGGGAAAATTCACATTTTCATCTTCTCCCATGAAACCACCGAAGCAAATGCAACCAAACTTTACAGGAATGATGCACTAAAGGTCCTAAACAAAGATTGCTCATTTCATTCCGATCCGATAAAAAACATGGCCGCCACCACGGAAAATAGTTTAACATTGGCCCTATGGGAAATTCATATTTTCATCTTCTCCTCTGAAACCACTGAAGCAAATTCAACCAAACTTTACAGGAATGATGTATGGAAGGTCCTTTACAAAGATTGCTCATTTCGTTCTGTTTAGATAAAAAACATGGCCGCCAGCGCGGAACATAGATTTAACATTGGACCCTATGGGAAAATTCACATTTTAATCCTCTCCTCTGAAACCACTGAAGCAAATGCAACCAAACTTTACAGGAATGATGTATTTAAAGTCCTTAACAAAGATTGCTCATTTCGATCCGATCCGATAAAAAATATGGCCGCCAGCATGGAAAATAGTTTAACTTTGGCCCTATGGGAAATTCATATTTTCATCTTCTCCTCTGAAACCACTGAAGCAAATCAACCAAACTTTACAGGAATGATGTATGGAAGGTCCTTTACAAAGATTTCTCATTTCGTTCTTTTAGATAAAAAACATGGCCGCCAGTGCGAAACATAGATTTAACATTTGACCCTATGGGAAAATTCACATTTTCTTCTTCTGAAACCACTGAAGCAAATTCAACCAAACTTTACAGGAATGATGTACTAAAGGTTCTAAACAAAAATTGCTTATTTCGTTCCGTTCCAATAAAATACATGGCCGCCAGCACAGAACATAGTTTATTTTGGCCCCATGGGAAATTCACATCAAAACATGGCCACCATGCAGAACATCAAAACCCTGCTGTTCAGCATTTTGTCAGGTGAGCGATGTTTGCATTTTTTCAATCTTCGGGTAATGAACCTGTGTCTAGAGATAGTTGGAAAATTATGGTGAATATTGGTGCCAGTTGTTCTGCACATTGTTTTAATACTTTATTTGGTAAATTATCAGGTCCTGAAGCTTTAGACGGGTTGATGTTTTGTAGCAGTTTTTTTTTTTTTGCTCCATCTGGCCTAATTATCATCTGTTGTATTGGATCGTTGGGATTGTTGATTGTAATCTTAGTGCAAGATATCTGTACTGTTGTCCTTTGTGTAAATACAGATGCATATTGTCCTAGTAGTATCTGGGCTCTCATTGGCAGATCCAGAGGTGGCGTTCCGGAGGTTGGAACCCCCTTTTTTCTGGACAATAATGTATTTTTAATGAATATCCTAATGTTTTTTTTTTAAGAAATNCCCCCAAAAATTTTCGCGACTCGCTCCGCTCGGCAAAATTTCCTTCCATTTCCTATTAGACCCCCTTTTCCAATAGTCTGGATCAGCGCCTGGTTTCCTCTTTGCTATCATTTACTAATATCGACCGTGTTTTCTTTTTTTTCTTTTTTTTTTTTTGTGATGATACGCCGATGTTGTCCTGTTTTCTTGATTTTACACACTTACAGAATGATTTGAGAGTTGTTTTATTCATTCCTTCTGTTATTGCGTTGTTGATGTAGGACCATTCTGCTTTCCTTAGTTCTCTTACTTGATTTTTGGAAATGGCGGTAGTTGCCCATGATTTTGACCTTTTAGTTTGATTGTATATTTTGTTTTTTTTTCTTCAGCATTTTCCTGACTTTATGCGTTATTCATGGCAATCTGTTGTTTGATCTGATGAGTTTTGTTGGGGTGTGCTCATCCAGGCTGGCAAATAAATGTTGTTTAAAAGTGAGCCATATCTCATTCGTATCTACATTGATTTTAGTTTAATTTCTTATATGGATAGCTAGTTCATCAAGATCTTTATTCTCGTTATTCGAACCAGGTGTAAAACTTACCTTCCCAGGCCTTTTTAATGGTAATACGGTTTGATGTCAGTATCTGTGATGATGATAGCATGATCAGATATACCTGGTATGTTTTCGGACGTTTTTACTAGTGATCAATGGACTTTTGTAGTGAATACCAAGTCCAAAAAAAATATTTTCTCTAGTTGGATCTGTGTTGTTTTTAGATATCGAGGTAAGGTGCGTCTTTTTTCTATTGATTTGCTTAGTTCTTCTAGTTTCTTTTTATTTCTATGTAGAAGGAGCCAATGAGGTCAAGTATGTTGATTTCAATTTTACCTTGACTCACTCAATTTCACAGGCTGTTACATAGTTTGATTGTTCTGTTCCAATGATGTTTTTGTGGAAAAGAACAAACACCCTCCGCCTTAGGTTCCTCTGTCATTTCTAAAGACCGTGTAGTTCTGAAGATTTGATGGCATCCTTTGATGGATTTTTCACTGGTTTTATGAATTTATCGATGTAGAGTGCTACTTGTTTACAGTGGAGTAAATGGTGATGGGAATGAGTTTATGCTGGGACTAATATAACGGGGATATAAAACTATTTAACAAACCAGTTTGGTCGAATAAAAAGCGGTGTCCAGGCTACGATTTTCGGCTGTAACTTTTGATTTACTCAACATAAAATTATACTATAAAATTTGCCGAAAAGCTGATTTGTCGTATGATTAATTTTTCTTTCACACAACAATGAAATCCTAATTAAAAATGGGTAATAAATGCACCAGGGGTTGTTTTCTTGTGTATAGAGGTAGTAAAATTATCGAGAAACCGTCAAATAAACAAATGACAATGAGCGTCAGAACAATGAAAATCAAGAAAATTGGCTAACTTTAACTCGTTAGTTTACCTGTCAAATTCCATCCTACCATCTATACGAAATTTTATCAGTATAAAGCTCTTTGTATTGGGTTTATAGTCATATATTATTTATGCAGGAAATATTTTTAACAGTGCTGATAAATTTTGACTGATGTGACCACGCTCATGCAATTTTTAGAAATATTTTTTTGAGTTCAAACACTAAACTTTTCCCTGTGTATTTTACAACTAAATTTTCAACTAAATTTAAAGAAAAATATACCATGATTCGCATCGAAGTTTCATCTTTTCAATCATATAAATTTTGTAGCATTAAATATTTT
>MJUU01042385.1:188144-216465 GCA_002080025.1 Modiolus philippinarum
GTATATTTCTAAAAAATTCAAAATTATCCAAGTTTAAGAGCAAAGTTTGTGTACTTTGGAATAAATTTATTTTACAAAAAATATACTATGATTTTCAGCAATCTTTTTTCTATAAAATGGTGTTCTTTGTATTAAAATCGGTGGAAAAATGCAGCTGTAAAGTGTACTAAAACTTTCCTATGTTCCAACAGAGAAATGCTTAAAAAATACGACGATTTGCAGGTAAATCTACCGAGACACCGAAATTGTAAGAAATGTGAATGTTTCAAATCCCTGTTATATTAGTCTTAAATCTGTTGCAAGGGTCCGTAGTAGCTTTCGTTTTCAATTTCATATGCATGGTAAGTAAATGATGATACATTGAGGCTGTCACATTTGCAGCACATCCACTGCACATTTAACCTTTGTAATTGAACTCATAGTCTTTAGTACATAGTTCAATGAAAGACATTCTTGGTACGGACACGGTTTACATATTTTAGATAGATTCTCTTCGTATGCGGGATTGGTAACACATAACTTCCGCCGGCGACCCACGCGCCAGACATACGTTTTTCTGCTTTTTTATCAAATTTAAATAGCAATGGTCACTGTAGAACAAATGTACAAGGATTTTTCTGTCCTTGCTGATGCTAAAGACAAAGCAGGAGAGGTATATGTACTGTACATTTTTTTAAATTTTAACAGCAAGTTGCTGAAACTACAATGTTTGTAACACAGACACGTCTTGTACAAGTAAGTAAGTAAGCTTTATTTTAAGTCGGCACAAATATTTACATAATAACAAGGTAACATGAGCTCAGTAGAGCTCTTTAACTGACTGATATTTTTAAAAACAAAAACAAGTAACATTAAACAACATAGACATAGCACATTGGTTAACATACAAATGTAATGTGCTATGTCTATGCTAAACATGTAAACTCACTTCTTCTTCTTCTGCCATTTACGGGAGTAGACTCCTAGTTGGAGTGTGAAACATCCCGGAACTTGTGCGCAATGATCATTTAAAGTAGGACTTAGAATAGCCAAATGTCACAAATAAGTTTTGTATACTATTATATACTCCCATCTCACTTCTCCGTGGGTTCCACTTCTTCGTGGTATTCACGTTCATTTCAACCAAATTTTTAACTGTGACGTCACCGTTACTACGTAGCTACGTACCACGAAGATAGGAGCTACCAGTATACATGTTTCTATTTTACTTTTTTACTGTTTTACAATTTTTATTTATTTATTTCAGGGATGGCTCTGGCTTCTGAATATCTGTAGCCAGAAAAATCGCCAACTTGTATTTTTTGTCGCCAGTTACAAAAATTTGGCGCCAATTAGGAAGCATCCAATTGGTTTTCTAGGTCGGACAATGGACTTTTGTCCTGTCTTTCAACACTAAATGAATAGTTCTATTTTGTATTCTTTTGTTTTGTTGGCACAAATTCTTTTATCATTTACATGCTTTGCTGTTTCGGTTTGAATCGTATGCTTAACATTCCTTGTTTGCTGCCTTTTGCGGGTACTATTTTCAAACTTTTCATAGTTATGTCCTTCAATTTCAAAGTTGTTAATGTTTTTATACATGTGTACATCTAAATATGCAGGTTTTTTTTAATCCTTTTTCTTCTTCATTTATATGCTTTAATGATTAGGTTAGAATTACTTGCTGTATAGTCCTTATTTGCTAGCATTTTGTACGAGTGCAACCTTCCATGCCATTTCATTCAAACTATGGCACAGATATTCCCATGATGAGGGAGAATTTGTTACATTTTTATGACATCAAACTGTAATGGTATAGTTTCAAATAAGTAGTTTATCTGTCTATAGGTTAATAAAAGTATTAAACAAAAATTGAATTTGCAATTAGGCCAGTGTTTTTTTATTACTTGGTTTACGGATTTTTTCATGAAAAATGTTGGATGGGTGGTGGTAAAAAAAAAAAATCCAGATCTTCATCAGAAATAGTGAAAATTTGGTTGAAAATTTATTTTAGAATATAAGCTCAATTTGAAATACCCATACTATATGTAAGTCAGATATAGTCCCTATTTAAATTGTTTCACTTTCATTGGTGAAAGTGCTATTGGAATGTCCACACTTATCTAGATATATAAGAAAATGAATATCAGGATCTTTCCAGTCACTGCTATTATGATCCTAATTGACTGTTGCAGTATAACTTTTTAGAAAGATATTTTTGTTTTGTTTTTTTTTTGTATTATTAGTGTTGAACAATCGGAAAAAAATTATTAGTCTATCATCGGAAATAATCGGGACAGCCATAAGGGACCGACCATTTAACCTGAAGGGGGGTTATGGTTTTTTTTTTCTGGACAGAAAATTTTTAAGCGCGAAACAAATTATTTATTTTTTGCACGCGTATCAACAAAATATTTTTTTTCAAAATTAACATTATTGTTTTGGGCAGAAAGGCTCATTCAGAAAATTTTTTTTTCATCATTTTGGCAGCCAAAATATTTTTTTTCACATAAAATCAGATCCAAAATATTGTTTTAGAAAAAAACCATAGCCCCCCTTCAAGTTAAATGGTTGGTCCCTAAATAAATTTCAAAATGAATACCGAAGCAAGAGCCAAAAATCGTATATCCAGAATGGATTTATGATCAATTATAAGAAGAATGTTATTTAAAGTGCTGTTTTATCAAATATCAAAATAAGTTTTATCTGAAAAATTGTTCTTAATTTTGATTTACAATTTTCCCTATGTATTTTACAAGTGAGTTAACTGAAATTAGAATTTTATCCCTATTAGTCAATATATTTGTTTTGTTCAGACATGAGAGGACTGTCGTCCCATCCCCTCATTTACTTTTATTCATACAAGCTAGGCAGGAGACGACATTACACCAGTGATGACAATAGTGATAGACTGACAGACAGACACAAAGTGTGGCTTGTCCAGGTCGCCTGCTGCGTGATTCAGATGTGGTATTTCCCTTATGCATAGCATTGGGCTTTGTCAAATACTAATTAAGTACCACTTTTATTCAACAAATTCCAAAATTCAGATTTCAAACAATTTGCATTACAGTAGTAGATATAAAATATTTTTCAAATGGACAGTCTTGGAGGTACAGAACTTCCTACTTTTTTTTATCTTTACAGAACTTCTTACTTTGGGTTATCATATAGCCCAACAAAAATAGGCATTCAAAGACCATTGTATATATAAATTATTCTAATTAATGAAAATATATACTTTTTAACTAGATAAAGTATGAAAATAGAAATAATGTTAACAAAAATATAATAATTATTGGTCAATTTTAAAAACACAGAATTTAAAGAAAGATAACTCTAAAAAGCTATAACTGTACTACACTAGTCTCAATAGTAATTGATATCTTATAAAATATAATTTATTTTTTGTGCTTTTATTCATTCTTATCACTTTTGTATCATAAATATATTCTACGTTAAGTATTGGTTCCTTGTGGTGCGATGTGTTGTTCATGAGAAATTTGCGGTATTCAGACATACCGATTAACCGGAAGTTTACTGTTTCCCTTGAACAGTAACACGAGTTATGCATGAATTTTGTCATTTCTCTTAAATTTTCTGATGAATAAAGCTAGCGGTTGTGGAACCAACATATCAGGAGCATTTGTTGCGACGTCGGCGATTATCAATGCTAATTTGGATACCGGTCCCGTGCATGCTGCCGCTGATCGTTTTGGTAGCTTTAGTCTTTACATTGTAAAAAGACGTTAATTTTCAACATTTTTGTACCCTTAATTATTATTTTTTCAGTTTTTACTGGAAAATTTCGCTCGGCGGGAATACGGAAAATAAAAAATATGAAAAATCAAAATTTTATTTTTTTTCCAAATCTGAAAAAATCGGGACGGCGGATCCGTAAACCAAGTAATAAAAAAACAATGGCCTTATTTGTATAAAGTTTGTTAAACTTCAATATTATCCCTTAAAAGTAGTTCAATTTTTCATTTTATAAGAATTGATTTACAATTTTCAGTAAAAAGTAACTCTCAAAAGCCTCTTTAATTTCGTTTTCACAACATAGAAAAGGGACAGTAACTCAACTTCTTAATTGCGCTATTTAATCCATTTCTTTTCGTGAACATTTATGAAAATCAGAAGTGATATTAAACAAAAAAAATGAAGAGTATAAAATATTAGTGTATAATAATACTCTTTCAATTCCTTTGATAGCTTTAAGATTGGGCTTGTATCTGTCACAAGTCATTTTGGCACGTGCACGGGTAAATAAACACATCGATCGACAGGTAAAGTCACCCTGCAATCAACAGATGACCGGAAATAATCAATTGACTGCAATATTGTTGCCAGAGGCTATGAATTACCTATGATTATTTTAACAACAAAAATCACGAAAGGTATCACCTAAGAAGGATAAAAATTGGATAATACCGGCAAGTTGATTTGAAAAACGTTGTCGCCAAAAAAATCGCCAGGAACGATTTTTTGTCGCCAGAATGAAAATAAAATCGCAAATTGCGACATTTGCAAAGCCCAGCACCATCCCTGTATTTATTTTTATACGACCGCAAAAATTTTTGCGGTCGTATATTGGTATGGTGCTGTCGTCGTCGTTGTCGTTGTCGTCGTCGTCGTCGTCGTCTGTAGACACTTTAGTTTTTGGTCAATAACTTTAGTTCCAGTAGATCAATCCTTATGAAATTTTAACATAATGTTCTTNATTTTAAGGGGAACCTCTGCCCAAATTTTTGAATTTTTATTTGAAAAGTGGTCTGCATGTTTTAATTTCAGCACTATGTATTACTTTAATTATAAGGGGAACCCCTGCCCAAATTTTTTTTGAATAGTTGTTATGGGTTGTAATGGATGGTGGATCTTTCGGTTGCCATGGAAACCAAACAAGAATACTGTAATTTTAGAAAAAAAAGTATTCTGCTAAATTTTAATTTTCATTTTTCCTATTGGAAATGCCTTTTATCTATGTCAGCCATGGTCCAGGTGAGCGATACAGGCTCTTGAGAGCCTCTTGTTTACTGTTTTACAATTATTATTTATTTATTTCGGGGATGGCTCTGGCTTCTGAATATCTGTAGCCAGAAAAATCGCCAATTTGTATTTTTTGTTGCCAGTTACAAAAATTTGACGCCAATTAGGAAGCATCCAATTGGTTTTCTAGGTCTGACAATGGACTTTTGTCCTGTCTTTCAACACTAAATGAATAGTTCTATTTTGTATTCTTTTGTTTTGTTGGCACAAATTCTTTTATCATTTACATGCTTTGCTGTTTCGGTTTGAATCGAATGCTTAACATTCCTTGTTTGCTGCCTTTTGCGGGTACTATTTTCAAACTTTTCATAGTTATGTCCTTTAATTTCAAAGTTGTTAATGTTTTTATACATCTAAATATGCAGGTTTTTTTAAATCCTTTTTCTTCTTCATTTATATGCTTTGATGATTTGGTTAGAATTACTTGCTGTATATTGCTTATTTGCTAGCTTTTTGTATGAGTGCAACCTTCCATGCCATTTTATTCAAACTATGGCACAGATATTGCCATGATGAGGGAGAAGTTGTATCAATTTTATGACTTCAAATTGTAATGGTATAGTTTCAAATAAGTAGTTTATCTGTCAATAGGTCAATAAAAGTATTAAACAAAAATTGAATTTGCAATTATTTGTATAAAGTTTGTTAAACTTCAATATTATCCCTTAAAAGTAGTTCAATTTTTCATTTTATAAGAATTGATTTACAATTTTCAGTAAAAAGTAGCACTCAAAAGCCTCTTTAATTTCGTTTTCACAACATAGAAAAGGGGAAGTAACTCAACTTCTTAATTGCGCTATTTAATCATAGTTGCCAACTCACATGATTTTCGCGTGTTACACACGCTTTTTCAACGGTTTACACACGTAGATTTTGTCACACGGCGTGTACACGCTTTTCAGAACTTCACACGCCATTACACGCTTTTCGTTGTTTACGTTTTTGGTTATTAGCGATATCGCGTATTTCGTGATTCTCTGGACTTTTCCACACACGTTGTTTATGTTTTTGGTTATTGGTGCTATCGATTCCCGCGATTCTTCGGACTTTTCATGACCGTACAGTAAATTGCAAAACACAAGCCGACTAAAGACACGAGTGCAAAGAGAAAACGAAATTTTATACCGGATCAGTGATACAAAAACAAAATTTGGGAGTCCGAGTTTAATGAATAAACTTAAAGTTAAAGAAAGTGATCGGAGAGTAGGGGGCTATGCAGTTTACACATTTATATATGTTGGATCATTTACAGAAAGTGATCTAGTCTGATATACAAACGCTCGGGCTTAGTTGGAACTCCTAATCTGTCAAGATAGGTTCAAGGCCATTTCCTCCTTGCCAGCTACAAAAATTTGTTAAATGATGGCCATGGGATCATCAAGGACCAGGCTAAGAAAATCTTTGCTTACTTTTTGCCTTATTTTCTTGTAAATTCAACAAGACTTGTAATTGTTTTTAATATGTCCCTAGTCAGGTTGTTCTAAAATCAACAAAACAGGCAAATGTTGAATACAATGGGAGTTTATATTGGTAAATTGGTTTTTACACAATGTATATAAATTTTGTACAATAATCCAAAAGTACGTCACGCGTTTTCACACGCTTTTTGGTATATCATGTCATGTCATGACATGATTTTTCGATGTCGGAGGTTGGCAACTATGTATTTAATCCATTTCTTTTCGTGAACATTTATGAAAATCAGAAGTGATATTAAACAAAAAAAATGAAGAGTATAAAATATTAGTGTATAATAATACTCTTTCAAATCCTTTGATAGCTTTGATTGGGCTTGTATTTGTCATAAGTCATTTTGGTGCACTGGTAAATAAACACATCGATCGACAGGTATAGTCACCCTGCAATCAACATATGACCGGAAATAATCAGTTGACTGCAATATTGTTGCCAGAGGCTATGAATTGACATTAAATTATTACCTATGATTATTTTAACAACAAAAATCACGAAAGGTATCACCTAAGAAGGATAAAAATTGGATAATACCGGCAAGTTGATTTGAAAAACGTTGTCGCCAAAAAAATTGCCAGGAACGATTTTTTGTCGCCAGAATGAAAATAAAATCGCAAATTGCGACATTGACGTAGCCCAGCGCCATCCCTGTATTTATTTTTAATAACATATTACAGTATGTACAGTGGCTTGTTTGTATGATTTAATATGTCCTTTGAGATCCTTCAAATGTTATTGTGGATAGGCCACTTTTGAAGGATTCTAAAGTTGATGACATACATAATGATTCTGGGAGGTCATTCCAATCAGAAATAGTTCTTGGAAAAAAAGAATATCTATATATATCTTTATTTGAATATATTTGTCTGAATTTATGCTCCCCCCCGAATACGTCTATCAGATTTAGACAACATTTCTTTTGGAACTTCTACTAAACCCCAATTAATTTTATACAATAATGTTAATCTTGACTTTTTCCGTCGACTTTGGAGACTTTCCCATTTTAATTCATTTAACATATTTGAGACTGCACCTAGAGATCTGTCCGTATAATCATGATAATTGTTTAAGACATACATGTATCTCACTGCCTTCCTCTGTATCTGCTCCACCTGAGATATTTGGTTAGCTTTGAATGGGTCCCAAACTGGTGATGAATATTCGACAACCGGGCACACAAGTGATGTGTATGTAAGATTTTTAACTTTGTGAGTGCAGATTTTCATATTTCTCCTTAAAAATCCTAATGTTTTGTTTGCCTTACAAGTAATATTATTTATATGTGTCCCCCAATCTAAATCATTACTTATTGTTACTCCTAAATATTTACTATCTTTAACAGTTTCTAAAGTGTGATTGTGTAATTTATAGTCGAAGTTTGTTGGTTTAGATTTTTTAGAAACATGAATTGTATAGCATTTTTCTGGATTAAATTTCATTTGCCAATTAATTTCCCATTTTTCTAAGTTTGATAAATCTTTTTGTAAAGAACTTGCATCCCTATTGTTATTAACTTTCCTATAGAGCAAACAATCATCTGCAATTAGCCTGACATTACAACTAACATGTTCAGGCAAGTCATTATTAAATATTAAAAATAGAGTAGGTCCTAAAACTGTCCCCTTAGGGACACCAGAGTCAACAGCTAATTTTGAAGAATTTATACCATTTAAGAGAACTTACTGTTGTCTGTCTGATAAAAAATCTGAGATCCACTTTAAATTTTGATTTCTAATACCATAGTAATTTAATTTATGAATTAGTCTTTGATGGGGAACTTTATCAAAAGCCTTGGAAAAATCTAATAGGATTATATCAATTTGATCACCGTTTGCTATTGATTGAGCTAAATCTTGAATACTTATAACTAGAACGTCTGCTACGAAAACCATGTTGACTATCGTGTAAAATATCCTGCTTATCTAAATGTTGCCTTATATTACTTGTTAATATATATGTGTTCCAAAGTCTTGCAGCATATTGCAGTTAGAGAAACCGACCTGTAATAGATGATTTGCCAATTAATTAAGGTCCATGCAAGTTCTAGTCAAATTTTGTGGTTTTTGGTCAAACCTTGAAAGGGAAATTACTCCTACACCGGACAAACAAACATTAAACATGCACACTTGTTTTTAAAGTATGTTCTTCATTTGCATGTTCTTAGTGCTTAGCCATCCTGGACAAAGTAATTGCCTACACAATATTTATAATATTCTGCAGTAAGTTAGCATATTTTCGATTTTTTAATACTTTCCTACTCAATGAGAAGACAGTTCAAGTTAGTACAGTTGTTTATTTTTTTTTTGCTTGAAACAAGTAGCACGTAAAGAATCAAGAATGGTAAGTGCTATTGGGGATTGGGTTTTGAATTGTGTTGCTGGCTAAACGTCTGCTAAAGACGTTTAATTAAAAATGCTTTATTTTTTGGTTGGTTTTCACAAGCAGGGAACCATATTTTTCAAAAAGTTACCTCCCTTTTGGGTTTCGCTAAATTCATTCTGTTGATCGCAGAACTGGCAAATGGTCTATTGATTGCATTATATTTATCGCCTTTTTTAAATATAGGCACAATATTCACTTGTTTCCAATCAATAGGAACTGAACCAGAATCAATTGATATTTGAAAAAAATAAACCAAAAATGGGGCAATTTCTTCCGTATTATCTGGGCCTGTGGCCTTATGAGGATTCAAATTTTCAAGTAGTTTAATGACACCATTCAAGTTCACTTTTATGTTTGGCATAGTAGAGTAAGGACTTGTACCTTTACTCGGCATTCCTGATGTATCTTCGCTTGTGAATGAACTTTTAAATTGTTCATTAAGTATTTTAGCTTGTGTTTTTGGATCACTATATAGTAAGCCATCCTTACCACGAAGGGGACTCACACCAGATGATTCAGTCTTTTTACTTTTTATATATTGCCAGAATGATTTTGGTTTCTCTTCCAACTGGGTTCCACTTCTTAGTGGTATTCACGTTCATATTTAACCAAATTTTTAACTGTGACGTCACCGTTACTACGTAGCTACATACCACAGTTATTTGAGCTACCAGTATATATACATTGTATGGCACACAAAAGTTAGCATAACTAAGGAAAATCCGTTTTCGCTTCTGTAAAGTAGTGTTTCCAGTGCTAAACCAAAGTTCCATGTGGAAACTGAAGTTTTGGGAGCAAAAACTAGCTTTTCCAAAGCCACTCCCAAGTTTTCCTAGGGAAACCTAGGTGTCGGAAACGAAAACTAGGTTTTCTCTGAGGGAAACTCAAGTTTCGGATGCGAAAACTAGGTTTTCCAGAGCTAAACTCCAGTTTCCCTTCAAAAACACAGCTTTCTATGGATTATCATAGCTAAACCCAAGTTTCCATTAGAAAAAAATAAAAACAAAACAAAATTTGAAAATTGTCTTAATTCTTACATGTACAAATGTAAATGCACAGTCTTACAAATGTACTAGTGCTGAATATTGTTGTATGTGCTTGAAATTAAGGCACTTAGTTACTTATTTAAAAAAAAAAATTCTGCTTAATTTTACTGTGACCTAGGGTGTGGTAATATGTATATTTTAACTTAAAAAAATACAATAAAATGTATTTGGGGACTAGTAAGCTGTGGGGCCAGAACTACTGTGGAAATTTCTACTTGGGGATAGAACTATTTGATACTACAAATGTATATCCCATGCACTTGCAATGTCAAAGGTCAAGAGAAATAACTCAAACTTCTTTATAGAAAATGTGGCAGATATATTATGACCTCCTATCTGGCTACCATTCCAAGGATTCAAGTATGAAATGGCTTTAATTTTGTATTATACATTGTGTTGTAAGACTTCATTTTACATTTGAATCTTAAGTTTTCTATATGATATTCATAATTTTCTGATTCTAGCATGAACAGGAATATTTAAATTTCATCAGTGCAGTAAAAGGTGGCCAAGGAGAGAAAAGATTAGCATCACAGTTCATAGCAAGATTCTTCAAACATTTTCCATCATTAGCTAATCAAGCCATCAATGCATTGTTTGACCTGTGTGAAGACGACGAAGTTATGGTAAGGCATGAACAATAATAAAATAAGTAGAATTTTAATGTAATTGTAGTCTAGGGCCTATGATAATCATTTTTGGAAATTTCGAAATCATTAGCTTGCAGGGATAGATTTATTAACTCACCTTGCCAAAGGCCATGTGAGCTTTTGCCATCACTCGTCGTCCGTCCGCTAACTTTTATTCAAAGATCTTCTCCTCTGAAACTACTGGGTCAATACTAACCAAACTTAGCCTGAATCATCACCAGGGTGTGCTCTTTCAAGTTTGTGATTTTTATGACCGTAGACCTAACAACATGGCTGCTGTTACTAAAAAAAGAACGTAGGGGTAAATTGTCGTTTTTTGCAAATTACTCGAAAACCATTACAGATATCAAAATTCTGACTGGAATAAAAATGATCAGCATGATGAGATCTATCTGTCCTGCAATTTTGAAGAATTTCTGTGTACGCGTCTTGGAGTTATTGCCCCTTTTCCGTAAAAATTTCAGTTTTTAGTTACTTTTAGTCTTATATATTGAAAATGGTAGAAGAAAGAAGTGAAGTTTATGTAAAAAAAATGGTCAGCAAAGTAAGATCTACATGTGCTGCAATTTTGAAGAAAATCTGACAACCCACATAGGAGTTATTGAATTTTTACATTTTTTTAACGTTTTTACTTTCATTTCAAAAACTGTTTGAGATAAAGGTTAAATGTGAATTGCAAAAGTGTTTTCCAAAACTACAATTTCTACATATGTCCAGCAGGTTCGCATCTCATCCAAGATGGCCCCAGCGGGGAAGATAGTTTAACATAGGACTCTATGGGAAATGCATTCTAAGATCTTCTCCTCTGAAACAACTGAGCCAATGGGGACCAAATTTTGTCACAGTAGTCTTTGGTAGGTCCCCTTTGAAGTTTGTGATTTTTATGTTCGTACTTCATCCAAGATGGTTGTCCGCACGAGACATAGTTTAACATAGGACCCTATGGGAAATGTATTCAAAGATCTTCTTCTCTGAAAATACCAAGTCAAACTGAAGCAAACTTGGTCACAATAGTCCTTGGGTGGTCCCCTTTAAAGTTTGTGATTTTTATGTCGTACCTCATCCAAGATGACTGCTAGCGTGGAGCACAGTTTAACATGGGGACCCTATGGGAAATGCATTCAAACGTCTTCTCCTCTGAACCCACTGAGCCAATTGGAACCAAACTTGGTTACAATAGTCTTAAGATATATCCCTTCAAAGTTTGTGATTTTTATGTTCATACCTCATTTAAGATGGCCGCCAGCAGGGAACATAGTTTAACATAGGGACTCTATGGGAAATTCATTCAAATGTCTTCTCCTCTGAACCTACTGAGCCAATTGGAACCAAACTTGGTTACAATTGTCTTTGGGTGATCCCTTCCAAAGTTTGTGATTTTTAGTTTGTACCTCATCCAAGAATGAAAATGTAACATCTGGTGAAATGATTTATAATATGAATGGGTGGTCTATATTGGTGACAATGAATAAAACAAGTCACCAGGTGAGCGATACAGGCTCATGTGAGCCTCTAGTGTTATTACTAATTACATGTATTATGATATTGTAATTAATGATGTTTGCCCTTGGCGTATTCATTTTAGCAATAAGTTCAGAAAGATATATCATAGTTCATGAAAAGGGTGAGATTATTTACATGTAAGTGGGGGGAAGGGTCCATGCACCTGGTTTTAGAAACATAGAAGCCAAGGTTGGCAAAATACCGGCATTTATGAGTATTTTCCATGCCGCCGGTAAATACCGGTAAATACCGGCATTTACTGGCAAATACTGGAATTTACTGGTCAATTGAATTGACCACCCTGGAATTTATACAGTAACACTGTACCTAGCATGGTTTGAGGAAAACTAATTATACTGGGCAACTCCTCTATTTATATACAATTATAAAGCCCTTAAATTATCTCTTTGTAGATTTTTAAAACAATGTTTTATGAATGTAAATTGGGCAAAAACTGGTCAATTGACTAGAGTGGAATTTATATCCTGCTCTGTACCTGCCAAAGTACTCATCAGGTGGCTTATGGCGACCACTAAATAGGTGTGTTTGGTTTATTTTCCTATTTATTCCTTTTTTTAATTGTTATTATTTTCTTACTTTTTTGTATTTTTTTTACATTCAGATTTCTTGTAATGCATCTCAGATTTGAAGTCAATAGCCATACTTTAATTCAAGCCATGCATAGAATACCTCAAGTTTACTTTGATTGGACAATTTATTTTGTTTCCATGTACTAAGTTCTTAAACCTTTCTATAGAACAGGAAACCATTTACAACATTTTATTACTTCCAACCTTTGACAGTATACCAAAATGTATTCTTCAATAAACTTTAACTTGAAATTTTGTTGTTTTAGTCATCTAATAAAGTTGTCACTGATCTGAGGCCAGGTGCATTATCATGATTATTACCTGTATTTTTTACCTATTTACTAATTGTCAGACAGTGACCTTCTTTTTTAGTTGACCTAATTAGACAAAAGATAAGATAAGCATAAAAATCATAAATATATATATATATATATATTTTTCAAAATTAATATACAAGACTTATTTTATAACAACCATGAAACATTTTATTCTTATTCAATATGGTACATAGTGATATAATGAAATTAAATTTATAAACTGTTATATGTGAATAAATATTTTAACTATTTTAAGATGATTAAGTTTTACATATTTGCATTATTTTTACCATCAAAAGTTCAATTGCCCAGTATTTGCCACTTGAGTATTTTCCAGGCCGGTATTTACCGGTAAATACCAGGAGTGGAATTTACCGCCCAACCTTGATAGAAGCACAATAATTCAGCATATTTTTAATAATTTTGTCTTTAGAATAAAATCAAATTGTTTCCGAAGACCTTTCTTTTTTTGAGAATGATTTGTGAATATCCTTGGATACTGGCTTCAGGTCACATATTCTTCATTAAATAAAGTTGAATGTTTGTTTACACCTGCTATCTGTATACATTTGTACATAGTACATTGTACTCAATTTCTTTTCCCCTTTGTATTAAAACTGGCTTCCTGTAAAAACAATTTTCTTTTAAATTTCTGACTATGGCCAAATTTTCCTCATAGATGGAAATGTCCTTTGGTAAATTTAGTGACAATTTGAATAGCTATTCACCACAGCAGAAAAGAATAATACATTCCATAATCCGTAGTGCCCGGGGTGCTAAGAAAATTTGAAAAGGGGGGCACTTATAAAGTTTGACAAAAGCTGTGTCCCAAAACGCAGCTCTTTCAAAGAAATTCTTTGATCTTTCTTAAGTACACGATGTCTACAATGTAAAAATGCTTCAACTTTCCAAATCTTTAACAAACATTGGAAAAGAATAAGGCAGATCAGTTGTTTGTACAGAAATGCAAACGAGAAACATGATAACTTGATTGTTTGCAACCAGATACTCTGATGCATACGCATACACAATTTAACCAATGATGAAAAACGTATGAAATAAATACAGAAATTATTGTTTCTAGTTGGAATTTTGAGGGGAAGATTAAGGATTTCAAACTAAACTAAAGGGGGGGGGCATATAACGGCAAGGGCACTTAATACGAGGAATATGGATGGAAGAAATCTTTTTTCAAAGGGTTAATAACAGCAAATAGGGAAAATTACTCCTTACGTAATGTAGATTACAAATAATGGTAATTTGATTTTCATATTGTAAAAAAAAATTGATAACAGGAAACCATGTCCATGTTGTTATCCATGAAGATTGATGTTCTTTGAAGTATGTAACTGAATTCACAGGACTCAAATATTGATTTTCAGATAAGAAAACAAGCCATAAAAGATTTGCCAACATTGTGTAAGACATCATCAGAGAATGTACCCAAGATTGCCGAGGCATTAACTCAGCTATTAGGTTGTGATGACGCATCAGAATTGAGTCTCATACAGTCATCTTTGATCAACTTAATGTCTGTTAGTTGCAAAGGTGAGTTTTTTTCTAACTGGACAGACTTGAGAGTTCCTGAACCATGTACATGTAGTAGCATTTATTTTTGTATTTGAGATGCGCTGACACACACATTTTATTTTTCAGGAATTTCCTTGTTTGGACTTCAATTTTTTCTTGCTTAAAAGTGGAAATCCATTTTCTACTTTGATGTCTATTTTACTATAAATTTACTTCTGGTAAAGTCAATTTTTCCATTTTTCTTGCCAACAGAAAAACAGGACTGCTATTTCCAATAGTGTTGGGAATCGATTTAAAAAAATAATTGATTAATACAGATAATGGAATGCAACCTTCTGAGCAATTATTGATTATAATCAGACATTTTTTATATGTTATTAATTGCATATATCATTCTTGAATTGAAGTCTTTCCATGCTACAGTCTTTTTATTACCAAGATGGTCTTGCCGAAATTCTATCAAAGAAATGGTTGAAATCATGTATCCTGTTGTTTTCAGAGACCCTTTATGTTAGGACTGTTCCAGAAATCCAGAAATAATTGTATTTGTGGGTATATTGGAGACCACTCAGAAAAAGTAACTTTTCAATTAAAATCGATAGTTGGAATATCACTTGCATGTATTTTCAAGATGATTATTGTTATCCATTAATTTTCGTAGACAAAAAAAATTAAGAATATTTATAATTATTAGTTTGATTTAAGAATATTTGTATCATAATTAATTTAAATTTAAATTAATTTAAATTAATTAAATTAATTTATTGTTATTTTAATTTTTAGGGACTTTCCAAGGTATGTTTAAACAAATTTTATCAGATGATGAAGTGGTTAGAGAAAGAGCTATAAAATTCCTTGGAACTAAAGTAAAAGGCTTGGATGAAGAAATCATTGATAAAGAGGCAGAAGAATATTTAGTGTCTCAGTGTAAACAGGTAAACTTGTTTTTCTTGTCGCAGAGAATTTTATTTGTCCATTGTTAATTACAAAAAGACTTTAAAAGTTTAAGGATATTCCATCAAAACAGCTGTGGAAAAGGGTAATGGGATGTCAGGAAGATAAATTTTATTTGTAGATATGGATTGTGTATCACAAATTCATAACTGTTGTTCTGTATTTATATGGGTTGAAACGAGTTGAAATAGATAAGGTGGTTGCGGACAAGGTTCAGAACTCCCTGTGCAGGCTAACCAGGTTTTTAGCGATAAAACCCTTACCGCTTTAGCAATAAAACCCTTACCGCTTTAGCATAACAAGTGCCACTACACCAGTAAGCACATCATCCAATTCTCGTGAAAATGCACAAGTATGCTCTACTTTACTGCATAATCTGCATGCATTTTATGTAAATTTTAAGTTCACATCAACTAAGCTGTTGATAGGGTGCTCTATTGGAATCCTTTGTTTTCATGACCATCTATTTGAGGGTATGCATTAAGATGTATATCGGTTACTTTGAAGGGCATGTTCATCTTACTTTGCCAGCATTTTTAGCTCACCTGGCCTAAAGGCCATGTGAGCTTTTGCCATCACTTTGCGCCTGTCTTCCGTTCCTACGTCGTCGTCCATCAACAATTTAAAAAATCTTCTCTGAAACTGCAGAGACAATTGTACCCAAACTTGGCCTGAAGCATCACCAGGGTATGCAGTTTCAAAATTATGTTCGATTAGTCGGCTGGTCAAACAACATGGCTGCCATCGCTAAAAATAGAACATAGGGATAAATTGCAGTTGTTGGCCAATAACTTGAAAACCATTACAGATTTTTAGCATTTTTAGTGTTCGTCATGAACACTTTAGCTATCGGTTCAGCTTGAATTGGATAAAAATAGATGTTGCAGGGCGGGAATCTTTTAAACAGGTTAAAAAGTCTACTTATAAAATTGTTAATAATACAGTAAACTTACTGAATTATCTGGTAGAAGGTTACATACTATTGTCCTGAAATGGTAAAAATGTTTGAACACAGCTAAAGTGGGAATCGAGGTGCTTAAAGGCTTTAAAGTGATGGCAGATTGAAACTTAAAAGGAGGTGTTGAATAGGCTTGAGTATACACTACGAGACATTTATAATACCAGCAAATCAATTTCAATTACTACTTTGCTGTTATTAAACTTCCTGCATTGAGAAATTAAACGATTATCGAGTACATTATTAAAAGGAAAATATGGCCAATTTGTTTCACGCGTAGGAATATGAAAAAAAAATATACCAGGATAATCTTCGAAGATGTCTAAATGGTTTCTTTATGAAAGTTGTTGCACATTTTAAAAATTTTCATGTATTCATATGTCAACTGCCTGATCTTCACACATCGGTACAAACCCAAATATAATATTCCACGTGTTTATCTTGATCAGCCTCTAGAAGGCGCAGAATGTTGTTTGTTTACATTTTCGATATGTTTTGACTTGAGACAAACGGCACATGTACCAGTACCTAGACAGAACTATATGTCTCTGCTGTGATTCCGTCGTTATCAGAAATGGGAGATGTTGGACTGAGTGAAGGATTCTCGATTATTTGATTGCTTTGGTAGAAATGTCAAATTTGCACTCTGTGCGCATGTACGTTAATTTGCATATGGATATAAATAACACAATGCATGTAGGTAGTTTCGTTGTCTCTGATCGGCTTATTATACTTGTCTGAACTTTATAATTATTATTAAATTTGTCAATCCATGTTCAAAATTCGTCTTGCATAATTGTATATGTTCTCGAGGGGGAATTGCATTTTAAAAATGTACGTAAAGAGTCAAGAGTGGCCGTATCTGTCTGAAACATTTGGATATCCTCTGCATCTGCATGAAAATATTTAGATGTATCAATATTCCACATTTCCTTAGAATTAAAAAGGTTAATAATTCATATCCCTAAAACAACGCTCATAATTTAGGAAGTTGTCATACTCCTAACAAATCTTGCTCAATATAAGTAAAGTAAGTAAGTAAATGTTTTATTTATAGTCCAGTGTTCTCCCCAGGCCCTTTTAGCGTCGGGGTACCCCTACCATATAATTCTCTACCCCAACCCTTTCCTCGTTACCCCTACGCTATAATTTTCACCCCGACGCTTTCCTTCTGGTTGATATTTTTCACATCCCGTTTATTTTTTTCATGTGACGCCATATTTTTATGCTCAGGTAACATGTTACATAAACAATAAACAAACAGTTTAACCATAATGTTTCTGCTATTAATGTGACATTTTATTATAATTATAACTACTGTTAAGCTAAAAAAGTGTTTGTAGTCGTTCTGGCATAAAACTTTTGCATTTAATAATGTCACTTCATCTAAGTGTGTAAACAATATGGCGACTTCCAGTGCACACCAAGTGAAAATGAATCTTTTATTCACTAACTAGACGTTGCACGTGGTAATAAAATATTCATGTCGTGCTGTTTACTTTTTCATTTCGCTCATTAAGTTTTAATGAATAAATGTGAGATTTTTTCATCCAGCGACAAAATTAGAGCTTCTTAAATTGTCTACATTGACAGTATACACGAAATAAAACTTGAATAAACTAAATAATTTGAGAGCTAAACGTAGTGAAAAACTTTTCCCATTGAGTCTTAGCCACAGATATGACCTTTCTTTAGAATAGAATGTAGGAGAAACTTGTTTTTGATTGCACACAAAAAGGGAAGGTCGTTTAGTTGATACGTTGCATTATACATTTGTATATCCTCTAGCATTTGCAACATGCAATGCAGGTGGTTTCCTTTGTTTGCACTAGATTTGTCAAAGGTACAAGGAATGAAAAACTAGTTGAAATTCTGAAGCTTGATAAAAAGATACATTGCATATCAAAATAAAAATGGCAGAAGAAACAAAATGAGTGGAGTTAATATGCTTGAGACTATCACTTAAAAGATGCCTATGATAAAACATATCAAAATCAAACAATAACCTTCCATGATAGTGACAAGTTATGCAGAAGTTTTTGTCACACAGATAATATTACGCGACATGATGCTTCGCATCGCTTGGAAAATTGCCCCTACTCTATCACAAAATCCTAGGGAGAACACTGTAGTCAGAATCATATATACAAATAACATACAAACATAAGCTCTTAACCCGACTTGATATTTTAAAAACAAACAACAATAAAACAATGAGTCATGCATATAAATGTTACATAGACAAACATCAGGAGGCAGATCCATGCAATAAGAAAAGGGAGGGGGTCCAATTGAAAATGAAAGGAAATTTCGTCGAGCGGAAAATTTTGGGGTATTTCTAAAGCAAAGCAGCACTAAGTATATAAAGGTACTATTGATAACAAGCATAGGTATAAAGCAAAAGCAACATAAAAATTAAAAGCTAGAAATAAACTGCATAGTAATTTAAATGTAAAAGCAAAAGGGAAGCAGTTATGGGACAGCAAGGCTTCAGTTATTGTCTACAAGAACTACATGAACATTTTTCTGAGAAACGCCAAGAAGAAATAAAATTTTTAAAGGTTCCAAATGATGATAACGTCCTAGCCTCTTTTGGTAATGAGTTCCATAGTCTTGTGATATCATATTTTGACTGCACAGTGGTATGCCTAAGTTTGAAATTGGTGAATATTCAAGGTGTCTGCAGGGTATAGAATTTTGTGAAAATTTCTTTTTAAAAACATAATTGTATTATTGTTAAAGATATATAATAAAATTTTGGGGTCACCGTGCATTTAAACCCCCCAAAAAATGAAATTAAAAATGAAGGATTTTACAAAGAAATGAGAGGAAAAATGTTTATATGAAAGGATAGCTTTAATAATCTATTATAGAGTTTGTTCATACTTAGGCCAAAAATAAAAAATTGTTTGTTTCCCCTCCCACGACCGACCCGCTAAAATTGCTGCTACCCAAAAAAATTTATCAACCGTTGCTGTTCAATTTATTTTTTTTGGTCTACAGTCAACAAGTTTGTTATGTAAAACAGGCATTATTTAGATATATTTGAAATTTTAAGTAGAATTTTTTATTTGAAGAAAAAATAAAATAATTTTCCTACCTACCTACCTATAAACCTGAACAACGCAGTCGGGGAGGGGAAACAAAAATATTTTTAGTGTTGGCCTTATTATCTGTTTTGAGATCATTATATAATTTACATATAAAAAATAAAAATTAGGGGTCACCATTAACGTTGAAATGATAAGAGAGATAAATTGCAAAATGTTAATTTCTTTATAGTGATATCAATATGATAATAATAATTATAATATTTATTCAGGCAAGTGCATACAATCGTATCATGTACACATAAAACAATATATAAAACAATGTTAAGCAATGAATAGTTTCAAAAGTATATATATATTGTATTATAAATGTTAATGATGTCTGATGATGTCTAATGATGTCTGAGAGCTGAATGTACCTTGTAATTGATTATATGCTCTTTATGGGCCCTTTGATTAGGTTAATAAAATATTCTTCTTAATTCTTCTATATTGTAATATTGAACACATGATAGGATGACCAATATGGTAAAAAAAGACTTATTTCCAATGGGGTCCTTGTTAATAATTACAAAAAATACCTAAAAGTCTACTCATATGTCCTATAAGCAAATACTAATAAACCTAAATGAACAAGTATTAAACAAAAATGGCAGAATAGTTCTAACTTCAGCACATACGAACACTTTCAGCTCTTATAGAGCTTTGATTTACCTTTGTGTCCCCTGCTGTAAGCAGTCGACACATAGGGATTACTATCTGCCGTTGCCGTCCTGCGTCATCGTCTACCTGAGTTGTCTGTCGATTTTTGAATCCGCAACTCTTTCAAAACTACTGGTCTGATTCCAACCAAACTTTGATGTCACAAATTAAAACCAATGTTAAAAATTGATCATTGACTGCCATCTTAAAAATCGCCACCAACAAAGGCTGGAAAATTCAACATTGTCCAATTTCAATGAAATTTGGTTTCCAAGTGAATATTGTGTCGCTAATTCAAAACTGGTGTTGAAAATTGTTTGTTGATTGCCAAAAAAAAGGCAGGAAAATTTAACATTATCTGATTTCAATGAAATTTGGTTTCCAAATAGATATTGATGTTGCGACTTCAAAACTGGATTTGAAAATTGTTTTTGACAGCCATTTTGAAAATGGCCACCAAAAAAGGCGGGAAATATCTACATTGTCCGATTCCAATGAAATTTGGTTTCCAAATAGATATTGATGTCGTAACTTAAAAATATGGTGTTAAAAATTGTTGTTGACAGCCATTTACAAGATTTCAAAACTAGTGTCGAAAGTGGTCCCTAGCAAGAACGTTTTTTTGTCAAAAAAGCACAAAAAAGAAATAGAGTAAAACATGATCAGACTTAAAATACAGTTCAAGATATTGGTGGTGTTCGAGTTACCAAAGTTTGAGAGACAGAAGTACAACTGTATAACTTACAATGTGAGCTTGATTGTGGCAACTGAAAACCAGGTGTGCTTTAGGCTCCTGGGAGCATCTGGTTACCTTACTGACAGCTGCAGCTACAAAGAAAATTAGGCCTTTTGACCTACTAGTATTTTTATGCCCCCGCGACGATAAGTCGGGGGCATATTGTTTTACCCTCGTCCGTCTGTCCGTCCGTCCGTCTGTCTGGGGTGTGGGTACATGGTTTGTCCGCGAAACTCCTCCTACAGTTTTTAGTGTTCGTCATGAACACTTTAGTTATCGGTCCAGCTTGAATTAGATAAAAATAGATGTTGCAGGGCAGGAAACTTTTAAACAGGTTAAAAATCTCCTTATAAAATTGTAAATAATACAGTAAACTTACTGAATAATCTGGTAGAACGTTACATACTATTGTCCTGGTAAAAATGTTTGAACACAGCTAAAGTGGGAATCGAGGTGTTTAAAGGCTTTAAAGGGATGGCGGATTGAAACTAAAAAGGAGGTGTCGAATAGGCTTGAGTATACAGTACGAGACGTTTATAATACACCCAAACCAATTTCAATTACTACTTCGCTTTAATTAAACTTATTAAATTTCCTGCATTGGGAAATTAAACGATTATCAAGTACATTATTAAAATGAAAATAGGGCCTATTTGTTTCACGCGTAGTAATATGAAAAATTAAAAAAACATCGAAGATGTCAAAATAGTTTCTTTATGAAAGTTGTTGCACATACCTGCCAACTTTCACGATTTTGGCGTGATCTACACAATTTTAACCTTTTGTCACGACCGTGAAACAAAAATTTTGCATAAAACACGATTTTGAAGAAATTCACACGAAAAAATGTTTGTTTACACGATTTTGGCTGAAGGGAGATAATCTAAATTCTCGAAAGGGAGTTAACCATATTCTCGATATTAGCCAATCAGAATCGGGTTTTGCATCTATCACGCGGTATTCGCGTGAAAAACAGCTGATCAGATCCGGCATGTAAATAATCGTAAATATGACGAGTTTGGTTGACTTTTTTGTTGATTTTAAGGCTTCGGCGACGTAAATAAAGTTATGTAACTGGATGGACCACTGGCAATCATAGTGAACAGTTCTTGAGTTATGAATCAGGGTTCACAATCCCTGATACAACGAGCTGCAAGCGCCACATGATGGCTATGCGAGTGACTAGGTCGTTGCAAGTTCCACGTTCTGCAGAGTTTGCATAGTTGATCTGAGTAGCCTTAATGACGTTAACAAACATATTGATACCGTAATGCACGAAAGGTCACTCAAAATCCCAGAACACCACTCTTTTGACTGAATCAGAAAAGGCAAAAATAATGTAATGCTTGCTATAGATGAATGGAATAAAAGGAGAAATGCAGTAAATGTACATCAGGCAACTAATAAAGGAGAGAGAGAGTGGATTCAATCTTTTAATTTCCCCCAAAACAGTCAACTGTAAATTCAAAAAGGACTTATTTCCAATGGGGTCCTTGTTAATAACTACAACAAATACCTAAAAGTCTACTCATATGTCCTATAAGCAAATACAAATAAGCCTAAATGAACAAGTATTAAACAAAAATGGCGGAATAATACCACTGAGACACCTTAAACTTCAACACATACGAACACTTTCAGCTCTTATAGAGCTTTGATTATGCTAGAAAGTTTTTATATTGCAGATCATTTGTACATATATTGAAGATGTGCATGTGATAAGGATTTTGATTTTGATGCATTTTTGTCAAAAAAATACATTGTTGAACTTAGTCATTTTTGGTGATTTTTCATAGAGGGTACATAATTTTGTCCGCGCAACTCCTCCTACAGTTTTAATGCTAGGAAGTTTTAATTTTGCAGATCATTTGTACTGAAATTGAAGATGTGCATGTGGTAAGGATTTTGATTTGGTGCATTTTTGAAAAAAATATACATTGTTGAACTTAGTCATTTTTGAGGTGATTTTTCAAACAAAAATGGCGGAATAATACCACTGAGACACCTTAAACTTCAACACATACGAACACTTTCAGCTCTTATAGAGCTTTGATTATGCTAGAAAGTTTTTATATTGCAGATCATTTGTACATATATTGAAGATGTGCATGTGATAAGGATTTTGATTTTGGTTACTTTTTGTCAAAAATATACATTGTTGAACTTAGTAATTTTTTAGTGTATTTGTGATAGAGGGTACATAGTTTGTCCTCGCAACTCCTCTTACAGTTTTGATGCTAGGAAGTTTTTATTTTGCAGATCTTTTGTACCTATATAGAAGATGTGCATGTGGTAAGGATTTTGATTTGGTGCATTTTTGAAAAAAATATACATTGTTGAACTTAGTCATTTTTGAGGTGATTTTTCATAGAGGGTACATAGTTTGTCCGCGCAACCCCTCCTCCAGTTTTAATGCTAGGAAGTTTTTATTTTGCAGATCATTTGTACCGAAATTGAAGGTGTGCATGTGGTAAGGATTTTCATTTTGGTTAATTTTTGTCAAAAATATACATTGTTGAACTTAGTCATTTTTTAGTGATTTTGTGATAGAGGGTATATAGTTTGTCCACTGAACTCCTCCTACAGTTTTGATGCTAGGAAGTTTTTATTTTGCAGATCTTTCGTACCTATATTGAAGATGTGCATGTAGTAAGGATTTTGATTTTGGTGCATTTTTGTCAAGAATATACATTATTGAACTTAGTCATTTTTGGGGTGATTTTGTAATAGAGGGTACATAGTTTGTCCACGCAACTCCTCCTACAGTTTTGATGGTAGGAAGTTTTTATTTTGCAGATCATTTGTACCTATATTGAAGATGTGCATGTGGGAAGGATTTTGATTTTGATGCATTTTTGTCAAAAATATACATTGTTGAACTTAGTCATTTATTAGATGAATTATTAATACAGGGTACACAGATTGTCCGAACAACTCCTCCTAGAGTTTTGAGGCTAGGAGGCTTTTATTTTGCAGTTCATTTGTACCTGTATTGAAGATGTGCATGTGGTATGTATTTTGATTTCGGTTCATTTTTTTTTCAAAAATATACATTGCTCAACTTATAATTTTTTGGTGATTTAGTAATAGAGGGTACATACTGGTAGTTAATCTGTGCAACCTAGAATAACATGTGTTTAGCGGGGGCATCATATGTGTCTTACAGACACAAATATAACTAGAAAATTCCAATTTGATTCAACCTTGCGCGGGGGCATGTCATCCTCTAGTTTATACTTGAGTGGCTTCATTACTATAGTCAAACTCAAAAGAATTGAATAAATTAGTTTGCAAATGGCATTTATTCATTGACAATAGATTTGAACTGTGAAAGTAGGGCTTCAGAAATACTGGGTGTTTGAGCTTGTCGGGTTTGATTATATTTTGACTGAGTAGTAGTAAGGTGAAATTAAAAATATCGAGATGTTGGGCCTTGTTTTCAAGAATTTTCACATTTTAAAAAAATGGTGGGAAAGGTTCTCTAGGACTTTTACCTTGTTATAGCACGGACACAATATTGATTTGTTTTACATGGAAAGAAAATCTACAATCTAATAAAATCTTGCTTACAGACTTAAAATGAGCTTCTGAACACTCTGATGACTAGAAAATTGGGTGTAACGGGGCAAAATATTTTACATAGTAATACTAGATAAAAGCAGAGAAATCCGAATGACTTTTACAAATTGCAAAAACATCACCTTACTACATCCTTGACATTATTTTTCTAAAAAGTATTTATACTTTATAAAGGTACTACAAGATGTAACAAAAGAAGAATTCATACTAATAATGGATGTTTTGAGATCCCAGAATTCCATGACAACAGTTCAAGGGAGACAACAACTTGTGGAAATTGTTACTGAACAGGCAGACTTAGATCAGACTTTTGAGGTAAATATACAAGTTTCTAAAATCCTCTGTTGTCATATCAATAACTGTGTGAAATACATTTATTACTTGACATTAACAGAAGCTGGAGAATATTAATTAGGACTACTGAATTAAACATACGTTTGCAGGTATTTTATTTGCTCAAAATAATGGCAAAAGAGATCGGGTTCAAGTTTTTACATGATTTCACGGTTTTTGATCCCAAGGTCAGCTATGTCAAACATGTGATAGGTAGCTTATAAAATCAAGTAAAAGGATCTTGTGAAAAAATAGAAATTTTAGCTTTCCTTCCAAAACAAGCTTTGATTTGACTGTTATTTTTGTTATAGGCAGAAGATCCAGACTGTGTTGATAGACTGATGCATTGTATTAAACAGGCTGCTCCTTTATTTTCTGTAAGTAGTACTTGGACTTTCTAATCTAGCTGACATCTACTGGTTAATCATTTCTTTGACCAATACATTGTATAATACCGGCTCCTCTTTGTTAGTCTATCTGGCTATAGCCAGGGTAAGCTTTTGCCATCACTTTACATGGATCTGTCATCCATCCGTCTGTTCTTAACTTTTCACTGAAAGATCTCTTATGAAACTATTGGGCTTATTGGACTCTTAACTTGGTCACAATAGTCCTTGGGTGGTACCCTTTGAGTTCTTGATTTTTATGTTCTTACCCCATCAAAGCAAGTAGCATATTTATACATAGGACCCTATGGGAAATGTACAAGGTCTTCTACTTTGAAACCACTAAATCTGTTGGAACCAAACTTGAACACAATAGTTCTTAGATGTGTCCCTCAAAGTTTGTTATTTTATGTTCATACCTCATCCAAGATGACTGGAGAAGGGGAAACATAGTTTAACATAAGACTGTAATGGAAATTTATTCAAAGATCTTCCCCCATCAAACCACTGAGGCAATTAGCACAAACGTCGGTCACATTAGTCCTTTTATGGTTTCTTTCAACATTTCAATTTTTATGTTCATACCTTACTCATGATGGCTGCCACTGGGAAACATAGTAAAATCATAGAACCCTGTTTGAAATGCATTCAAAGATCTCCACTGGATCCACTAAGCCAATTGAACCTAAACTTGGTCACAATAGCCCTTGGGTTGGCTCCTTCTAGGTAAGTAATTTTTATGTTCATAACAGAGGACTTTGTTGGAAATGCATTCAAAGATCTTCTCTGAAACTACTGAGTCCATAGTAACCAAACTTGGTCACAATAGTTCTTGGGTTATTCCCTTCAAAGTTTATGAATTTGTAAGGATGTGGATAAATACACTAAGGTGAGGGGTTATTTTAAAACTACTATGTATCATTCAATGGAAGACAAGTAATACAAGTTGTGCTTTATATTGCATTTATCTCATTGTTATACATGTATATAAGAAAATGTCAGCTATGAAATAACCAGTCTACTTTGGTTTAATTATTAACATTAACTTCAGTAACAAGTCCAGTATTTTCTTTTTTTTCAGAAAAATGTACATTCAAAAGCCTTCGTAGGTTACATATGTGACAATGTATTGCCTGTGATCAGTAAACTAGCTAGTCCTGAAGAAGGAATAGACTCACAGCTGGAAATGTTAAAATTGTTTGCAGAAATCTCAGAATTTGCTGGAGATTTAGACAAATTAGAAAGTAGATTAGAAAAGTTATATGAATGTCTTATAGTAAGTTTAAGTAAATTACAGTTATTCAGTCTGTGTCTGTTCTTTTTACTGCAACTTTTCATATACAATAGAACATAATTTAACAATTGTGGTAATATGCCACTTTTAAACTTAAAGATGACAGTGAATGAAAGGAGGATACTATGATCTGAAAATATCATTTTGAAGCATGTTTAATGGTGTACAATTTAAACAGTGTTTGGTGCAAATTAATGTTCCCTTGCCACTCCTAAGTCTGGACACCATAGTTTTAATAGATATCAAATGTCCCATAGACACATTTTCCTTTGGTTACTTAGACAGTGCTTTTTCCAGAGCTACATTCAAATCTCTTCATTAGTTGGTGTGTAGAATACTGTGTATTTTTTTCCAATTTTTTCAGAGCTACATGCCAGTCCCTCCACCAGAGGAAAATGATAGTCTTACAAGTACTGATGAACCAAAGTTCCAGTTTTCTACAGTAGAATGTTTAATGTTAGCTTTTCATCAACTTGGGAGAAAATTTCCTGATTTTTTAGCAGATGAAGCTAACGCAGAGAGATTAAAAGATTTTAAATTAAGGTAAGGGGTTGGTATAATTATTAGGGAATAACCCTTGTTAAGTTTTTGATATCATGACAATTTGCATCCATGTATTTGGTATTTGACATCTTGTCTTTCCATCAAATGAAATTTTAAAACATATGGAATTGACTATTACTATCTAGAGTGAGACTGGAATTGCTTATAGATAAATTGCAAAATGGTAATTATCTTAGGGATATCTATGTGAATTCTTTTATAAAATTATCCTTCTTTGCATAATTTCTTTGTTCTGTAAATTCAGCAACAGATTTAAAGCACAAGTGTTTTAGTTCACCTTTTTTGTAATGAAAATGTTGTAAAATTTATAAGAAATAAATATTTAAAATACTTTGGAACTTTCTTTACATTTTAAATATTTATTTTCTTAAGTTTCTTAAAAAATGAAACCTAAATGAACAAATATTAGACAAAATGGCGGAATAATACCACTGAGACACCTTAAAGACAAATCACACTAACTAGATCTGACCCAGTCACAAAATGGGTCAATTTGAGATTTTTAGCTCACCTGGCCTAAAAGGCCATGTGAGCTTTTGCCATCGCTATGCGTCCGTCGTCCGTCGTCCGTCGTCCGTCCGTCTGTCTGTCTGTCTGTCAACAATTTCAAAAATCTTCTCCTCTGAAACCACTGGGNAAAATGGGTCAATTTGAGATTTTTTAAAGAATTCTGTAGTTTCTTTTGACAGCTGCTGTTTCAGTATTATTTTCACGAATTTAATAAGTTGTATGCCGTTAGATTCGGCATTCCTTCTGCTTTAAAATCGGAGTATTTTCTGCATAAACATAAACATATCACTGTTTAACTAAAAGTACGTCTTAAATGCCTTCCCGCCAAAATAAAAACAAAGTTTGTAGTTATAAAATCGGATATTTTAAATACTTCTGACCCAGGGATTTTCTCTTAAAATTGCATATACATAGATTTTTAATTATTTTAAATTTTGACACTTTAAAAAGAAGGGGTCACCGAATGAATAAGAAAGATAATCTTAGTTTTGTACCTTCCGTAGATGTTTTTTCGTAAGTTGGAGGTATCTTTTTCTTTGGCAAAGTGAATGACGTTACGTCATAATACATTTTCAAAACAATGAAAGTCTCTGTGCATCAATTTCATTCGGTGCTTTCTAGCCTCCACAAGGTACTTAAAAACAGAGACATACATGTCTCTGTTTAAAATCACTTACAATCTTGTTGCGAGAACTACATAAGGGATTATTATTTTATTTGTTATCCATTTCTTTTTTTT
>MJUU01042386.1:0-62182 GCA_002080025.1 Modiolus philippinarum
TAATTTTCATTTTAAAGCATGGGAATAACCGCTGATCCGATCAAATAATTAAATACCGAAGTTACTGTGAATTTAATTTCTGCATATGCGCATTTCGACAACTTATGTCTCTTCAGTGCAGATAAAATCTAAATGTTTGAAAGACCATAAACTCAAAGATGTTTAAAAACTGATAGAGAACAAATAACCAATATGATCTAAATGTAAAGCCAAAATCAGCTAAGGACAGAGCTTTGCATTCCTTAGTTTTCAACAATATTTACAAAAAATTAGATATTGGATATTGTAAGGTTCCAAATAGAATCGGCTTTCGGGTCAGCACCGCAGTACTGACTACTGGGCTAGTGAATACCCTCGGGAACTAACAGTCCACCAGCAGTGGCATCGACCCAGTGGTAGCAAATGACTAAATACCGAAGTTACTGTGAATTTAATTTCAACATGAAATATTTTGCACAGTGTATACACTTACCATTATGAATTTTGAACTTTTCAAAATTTGTCATTTTTAAAAATAAAAAAATCACGTTCGTGATTTTGGCATATTTATCAAGTTGTCCAATCTTTTGGCTGTCTACAGACTTTGTTTCACGAAAAATTGTTGAATATTGTCAAAAATGTGTATTCACACAAGGGTACCCATTTTCCCCCATACAAATCTTTCCACTTTGGTTCATTAACAAAATTTGGAAGGGTATGGTGCTCAGATTAAACATTTTCGACTTAACTTCGTTTGAATCATCAAGACACAGAAATTATGGGCTCTAAAACTTAATACATTTGTAATGGAATTGAAAAACCATGATCCTTTCACTTTTTTCAGTAAAGAATCAAAGTTTTTGATCTTGCATTTATGGAGCTATATAGTACACGAAACAACATGTGCTGTTTTTTATTATACAACAGATGATACACATATTGTAAAAGTACAAAATACTGGAATTTCAGTTGATTTAAATTCTACAGATGGTCATATGAAATTTGATAGAAATATACATGAAAGAACTGAAAAACCAAAAAGAACAAAATTTACGCCAAATTTGGAAAGGCCGGAGATTTTTTGCGCGAAGATACATTTGATCCAAAAATATCTGCTAAATATTGCAATTTGATTAAATTTTTTAAACAACAGAAAAAAAGGATTGCAAGTTCATGTGTATAATTTATTTTGCGGGCCATATTGGACCGCAGAACTGCAGAGGCAATGTAACAACCTGTCATGTGTAAGATATTTCCATTTTTTTCTCCAGAAAACTAACAAAGCAAAAAACAACAATACACACAAGCAAAAACATAACATACACTGATAGGCATAGCAACAACAAACAAACCAAGAAAGGTTTGGAATATTAACATATATAAAGAAGAGGACTTTTAGTAGTGATAATATTAACAATGCAAAGTTGTATGCCTTATCAAATGTAAATCAAACAATATTGAAAAATAAGATGATAGTGAAACTGCTCCCTCTTGTGAAAATAATTCTAATGAAATTTGACTTGGATATTGAGCTAACTATGTTCACTTGGCGTATTTCTCTGTGGTCTCGAAGAACACTCACCATATCAATGGTTTACTACTTTGGTACTGTTCGAAAACCGATTAGATTTAATTTTGAAACTTGCAAGAACTCACTTTTGAGTTTTAGTTTTTGAATTAATGAGTATCTCCATCACACGTTTTGATATGTTCCAAGCTATTTTAGCTTTTGATTCAGATCCTATTGGTTCTTGTTCTCTTACAGTGTTTACAAAGTTTTGGTTTTGGGTCCTTGAAACGTTTTAATTTCATTTGTACCGAAATTGGCCATTTGCAGATACTGAATTTACGGTTACAGTTATTAAGTTATCTGACAGATGGTACATGCTCAAATGTACAAATAATACAATTACAAGCTATGTTGTCCTAGAAATTGCTTTTCAAATGATAAAAATCTATAGGGGCCCTTCAGCTATAATTTTGATTAGTGATATGATATCTATTGTCAGGCACATATCAATTTACATATATAAAATATTTTTTTGTGTACTGCCAGAAACTCGGGGAAAACTGCAGAAATTTTCAAACAGGAACGGGTTCCATACGAGAAACATGGTATGTATATTTTTAATCAATAGTATATTATAGTAAAAATTAACGTAGATTGGGTAATGAAAATAAATTATTTATAAATTCATTTATTTCATAAAATCGCTGAAGTAGATTCGATGTACACAGAATATTATATCAAGTCAACCATCAAGACCAGTGACTGATCTCTAAGAATATGAGATTATCAAAGAATAAAAATAGTTTGAGCTCATCCTCTTCCTTGGTGTTGTTGTATTTAAAACCTTACCGTTTTTTAAGATTTGGAAATGAATAGTTGTACACAATACAGATGAAAACAAAAAAATGAGCGAAGTAATACAAATATGAGGATTCATCGGAAACTCCGTTTTCAAAGATATATTTCTTTTTCAGTTTTATGCAATCTTTAGTGGTGATTTGTTGACCTGTAGAAACCAAATAAAAGGACACAACTACTGGTACAGCCAATGCAAAAAATGCTGATTTATCATTTCATGACAATCTGGAGAAAGAAATTTCGTATTTTCACAAAATCTTTTAAACCACGAGAATGATTTATAACAGATCCCACGCCAAATTTGCGAATTAGACATCATGTAATACCTTGCAATATCTAGTAAATTTTTATAAATTATTGAAACTAAAGTAAGTGAGAACCGAACCGTCAATCAAAAGAACGAACAATCCATGGACAATGGCAAAATCAGACCCACTAAGAAACAAGGACACAACTTGAATACGGGACCAAAAAAAAAAGAAAAATGAAGACACACAGATGAACAACACGGATAAAAAAAACCATAGGTGAGATCAGGTGTACCGGTAGAGTAAGCATCTCCTGCTTCTTATAAAACACCCGCCGTGTTGAAAATGTCAACTCCGGTAGTAAAGCCGAATCCGATAGAGGAATAACAAACTTTAGTTGTAGAGGGAAAGATCTGTTGTCATCTGGGAAACAGATATCCCATAGCGATCCACAAGATCGTGATGTCGACCGTAAAACTTCTGTAGTGATGACTTTAAGTTTTTTGTAACGTACCCTTGCTTAAGTAGTCTATTTGTTAGCAACTGAGCTCTATCAAGGAAGTCACTGTAACGACCACAAGCCCTTGAGTAGCGAATGAGCTGTGAGATGTAAACTCCATATGCTGGTGCTTTTGGAATGTTGCTACAAAGAAAAGGGAAGTTGACTATTGGAAAAGTGAAGTCATCGAGTTTGTCATACAGGCTAGTTTGTAATGTACCTCTGTTGTCAATTTCAAGATGAAGGTCAAGGAACGAAGCCGATGTGGAAGTATCTGTAGTATCCTTAATTTCATAAATAAGATGAAGAAAATCACCAAAGCGAGGGTTGTTTAATGATAAAATATCATCTATATAACGGAAGCTGAAATTAAAGGACTCTGCCAGTTTTTTGTCTTTATTTTGAAGAAGCCCCTCAATGAATTCAGCCTCAACAGATCGGCTAAAAGAGGTGCACAGTTTGTTCCTATTGGAATTCCAATGGTCTGTTGAAAAACAAGTCCTCCAAACTGGACAAATATATTGTCGATCAAAAACTCCAACATTTTTATCACTTCTTCCTCTGTGTATTTTTTCTGTGATTCTGAGTCGTATTTCACAAAGTATGCTTGTTCTCTGCCTATGACAATGTACTTATATCTTCGTTCGCCGTTCTTGTGGGATAAACATCTATGTATTATATCTTTCAGCCGAGATTTCAGTTGTTCATGAGGAATGGTAGTATAAAGTGTGGAGAAGTCAAATGTTTTAATGCCGTTGCAATGCAATAATGATCTAGATTTCAGGATGTCAAGCAGATCTTTAGAGTTTTTTAATATCAACATTTCATTTACACCACTTCTTGAAAAGCTGGTATCACAGTATTTTTGAAGGCCCTCTTTTACGGCTGTCAAGATGGAGGCTAAAAGCTTAGAAAGAGGTTTTGTGGAACATTTTGCAGATCCAGCGATGTACAGTAAAGAATATCCCCTCATGCATAGCTCTGTCCTATGCTGCTTTAGACTTTCCATTTAGATCACTTTGTGATTTGTTCTCCATCAGTTTTTAGATATCTTTACGTAAATAGTCTTCCAAATTTTTAGACTTTATCTGCACTGAAGAGACATAATTTGTCGAAATGGCCACACGCAGAAACTAAATTTACAGTAACATCGGTATTTATTTATATGGATAAAATATCAAAAACCGAAGTTGCAGTAAAGTTGAGCTCTGTAAATGGCCCTTTCGACAACTGATGTCTGTGGTTGATAAGTTAAAAGTATTAATTTTAAATGAACAAATAAAGGGATTTGGAGTAATTTTACATGGGACAAACTCTCTATCAATACATGGTAAGATTAAGCAAATGGAACAACGCTTTCATTGTTGATTTCATTGGAAAACCGTATTTCAAAAGATTTTTTAAAAGATGGCAGAACACGGATTATAAGAATCCAACACCGGTGATAGTGCAAGATCAAGAAATCTCAGACACCCAAGGGTAAGATTTCACTATTTCTCTACCGAGGCTTCGCCGAGGTAGAGAACACTTGAAATCTTACCCGAGGGTGTCTGAGATTTCTAAATCTTGCAATGTCAACGGTGTTCGATTATTTTTCTCACTTTTGTTCCTTAAAACGTCTTACGGCGCCGCCATGTTGTCCTCACCATCTACCATTACTTAAAGACTCACCATGACGTCAATGACGTCATAGTATGCTGGAGGCTGTCTCACATGGGATGGTGTGAGACAGAAAAATCTCACACCGCTAAAAATAGGAACTGACCTGTCTCAAAAGTGAGAAAAATGTGTTCCAAAGGGCCGTAGAAGGAGACCAAAATTTTAGATATTTAAAATTTAAAAGTTTCAAACGCCGAAGCACCGAACGAATGGAGTGGTGGTACTCTTGACAAGAGCATAATGCGGAAAGCAATAATGGTCAATAATCCAAAAATAGTAAGCAGGAAGTACTCATTACCAAAAATATCAAATCCAGTATCACGGACACCCACAGAGTAAAGTACACGGAATGAAGTCTCAGTATATTTACGGGCTTAGAATTTTGACAAAAACAGTAAAGCTCTATAAAACGCAAGGTAAGATTTTCTTTTCAATTGTATTTCTGACTACTGAGCTGGAGAATACCCTCGGGGATCTCTGATACATAACCAGTGGTTGACCGTTCCAAAACACAAAAATATCCTTGTATTGAAACAACTATATAAACAGTCAATTTTGCTATGCTGTGCACGTAACCTCCCATCAGCAGCATTAGGATCAAATAAGTAAAGCAATGATCCAAAAATAGTCAGGAGGAAATACTTATTACCAAAAGTATCAAAATATAAAAATACCAAAGATGCATAACAAACAGTAAAATTAGTTTTGCTGTACACGTGTTTCAAGGAGTCAAATCAGTAAAGGACAGGGCTTATTATGAAGGAGATACTCCTAAGGTTTATACATTTCCTAAATTTTTGGATACAATTATTTTCCAAATACTAGTATATCGATGTCTTATTGAAACTGTGGTGCTAAGGTCTTTAGTCTTGTGCTGCAAATAAGGCTCACAGAAAATGTACAAAATAATTAGATTCATAAACCTTTATTCATGTTTCACCAATTAAAACAGAAATTAACATTGCATTTGTTTAATAACGATTTATTGCAAGAGTGACCTGCACTTTTTATACAAATAAAAGTTAATAAAAAGGTATTAAAACTAATAAAAACTACCCCATAGTGACCAGCACCGAGTCGTTATAAACATAATAATATCACAATCTGATTTCATGGTTAAAGCACTAAAAGTCAGATCCTCCGAGTCCACGTACATTCCATTCAGGG
This sequence comes from Modiolus philippinarum, assembly GCA_002080025.1. Classification (NCBI taxonomy): domain Eukaryota; kingdom Metazoa; phylum Mollusca; class Bivalvia; order Mytilida; family Modiolidae; genus Modiolus; species Modiolus philippinarum. The sequence continues at coordinate 5,921 of MJUU01042386.1, forward strand.
AACGTGGACTCGGAACACCTGACTTGGGAGGCTGTCCACCACAGAACTGTCATTCAAAAATAGTTCGTAAAATAAAATACAAAACTGTAATAATATAAATGAAAGCGTATTAATTAAATGGAATACGCACATGTTACACTAAGTTGTAAAATTGTATCTTCCACTGTTTGTGCTGTAAGAAAACAGCTCATCATCATAAGAGTAAATAACGAAACATGTGATTCCTATTAGTGATGTAATGAATATTGCCCAATATGGCGCGCGATTAGAAATGAAAATAATTACAATGATGGTTCCATCAATAACCCAAACGCCTGAAAAGAAATAAATAAGATACTCAGGAATCTTCCAGAACTTCTCAGATCCCCAAACATTCAGCTCCACAGACCTCAGATGTAGGAAGAAAACTAAAAACACACCAAGTGCTACCAACACGACCATGTTGATGATAAGAACCACGTGTGCAGGTGTCAAACCACGTAAAATTTTGCGAAGATCATCTGCAACTTTAATGAGCCCATCTGCAATTCGTCCTTGGTTTTTATAGTAACTAAATGTGGATTCGATGTCCGAAATAACGCTGTCAGTTACTAATGATGACGCTTTAGAGCCAACAGACACATGAATCTGCAAAAAAATGAGGTACATTTATTTTTATTACGATCTATTACTATGTTTCAAAACTAGCATGCAGCAAACAGTAGTGGTAAGAACAACTACTGCTGCAAGTTTAATACATTCTATATTATGTAAGCAAAGAAAACAGTTTCTGACAACAGTTGCCACTAAAATGTTTATGGACAGATTGTTTAGTTTTGTTTATAGACTAGAATCAAGCATGTTCAGGCTAGCTACCGAGATTGATATATGAAAATGAATTGAGGTACTCGTCTCATCATTTCAAATAGGCAATTTATGAAATATTTGGTATTTCCTGTTTAATTTTTATTCACATTTAAATATTTGTTACAACTAACACAACAAGATGATGACATAAATCAGCTACAATGTACCTGTATATTTACGTCTAACAACGTAGATGCACTGCAATAGTTTAGTAGAAACATAGAGATTAGAAATATTTTATATGGATTTCTCTAATTTCTGACCTGTTTTCACGTTTCCTGAACAGTTGGAGAAATACATTTCTCCTCTCTAGAATGTTGTTCTCAGCAAGTGATTGGATGAAATTCAATTATGACGTCAATAATGTTTGCCGTTTTCCGACTTGACCATTGTGACGTCATGAAAAAAGGCGATCATGCCTGATGACATCACACTCAAAGAACACATTTATTTCGGATCATCAGAAAAGGGAAGGTCATATTTTGGTCCGAAATCTCCTTGAAATCATTAGAGAAATAAAATCCACAACTGTATCTCGTGAGAAACGACATTTCTACACTCTCGATAGTTAAATTTTCAAATATTTTAAACGCTCGGCAAGCCTCGCGTTTAAAGATTTGAAAATTTAACTATCTCTAGTGTAGAAATGTCGTTTCTCACTCGATGCAATTGTGGATTCTATATTTCTCCATGATCAGATTTTGTATATTGTGGGAGAAAAGATCGATGACCCTGCTTTCCCCTATATTTGTATAACGTAGTTTAAAGATGCTAACTCGGTGAGTTAATAAGAAAAAAGCATTAGTTTTCCTTTTATTAATTTCCATTAGATTAAGATTAAAAATACAAGCATGATAACCCCTCTTTTCATTGTTAAATTTTAAAATCCCTTGAAATAATAAAACTGTAACGTTAAAACTACCAAATCTTTGTACAAAGAAATAAGAACCAATTATACTTTCCGTTTTAAAAGTATCTTTTGTCAGTTACCGAAATAAGAAAATCAAAATCATATTTTAATATTCAATTCCATGAAATCTTTGCAAAAGTTAATAAGGAGCATAAAGGCATAGAAACAGTAAAATTTAAATCAAAATTTGACGTTCTATTGTCAAAGATGGACTTACTCTATCTATGTCTTGAGCATATAAAATAATGACATCGTTCCCACAACTACCCAATCCCCAACCAGTGCGTAAGTAGTCTGCAAAATTTTCCATAATGGCACCCAGTTCGCCTGATGTTGCGTTTCTTACAGTTGTGTTGAGTGTTGGTTGTATCTCACCACAGTCGTTGATACACCTATCAAAATAATTCAATATGTAGACATTGAACAATAAAAGAGCTTTTCCATTGCTTGATTTTTCCGTGTATTTGTAAAGACTTTGTTTCATGAGAATTTACTCTGTATCTTTTCATTGATCTTTTAATTGACAGAACCGAATCGTCAATCCAAAACGAATATTCCAATGACAATGGCAACATCAGAAACAACAAAGAAACAGAGACACAACATGAATACGGCATAGAAAAGAAAATTGAAGACACACACATAGATGAACAACACGGACCCAATAAAAAACCATAGGCGAGATCAGGTGCACCGGTAGAGTAAGCATCTTCTGCTTCTTATAAGACACCCATCGTTGAACATGTCAAATCCGGTAGGGGAAACAACAATTAAGCTTTAAAGGGAACGACCTGTTGTCATCTGGGAAACAGATATGCCATAGCAGTCCACAAGATGGTAATGTCGACCGTAAAACGTCTGGATTTTGGGTAACATACCCTTGATTAAGTAACCTATTTGTGAGCAACTGGAGTCTATCAAGGAAGTCACTGTATCGAACACAAGCTTTTAAATAGCGAATGAGCTGGGAGATGTAAACTCCATATGCCGGCTCTTTTGGGATGTTGCTACAAAGAAAAGGGAAGTTGACTATTGGAAAAGTGAAGTCATTGCGTTTGTCGTACAGCTTAGTTTGAAGTCTACCTCTGTTGTCAATTTCAAGATGAAGGTCAAGGAATGAGGCCGATGTAGAATTGTCTGTAGTATCCTTAATTTCGAGCTCTTATGGAAAGAACAGATGAAGAAAATTACAAAAGCGAGGGTTGTTAAGTGACAAAATATGATCTATATAACGGAAGCTAAAATTGAAGGATTGGGCCAGTTTTTTATCGTTATTTAGAAGAAGACCTTTAATGAATTGAGCCTAATAAGAGTGGAGAAACAAATTGGCTAGGAGAGGTTCACAGTTTGTGCCCATTGGAATTCCGATGGTCTGTTGAAAAACAAGTCCTCAAAACTGGACAAATATATTGTCGATCAGAATCTCTAGCATTTTAATCACTTCTTCATCTGTATATTTTTTTCTCTGATTAGATCTTGTTCTCTACCCACAACAATGTACCTAAACTACGTTCACCGTTCTTACGTGAGAAACATCTATGAATCAAACCTTTCAGCCGAGATTTTATTTGTTCACGATGAATGTTAGTGTAAAGTGTGGAAAAGGTATTTTTCTACATAAGAAGAAGCGCAATTGGAGTACCGGGGTCCAGGCCATTTTTCCCTTTTTCGCCAAATTTCTAATTTACCTAAAAGTATCAAATCAATCCTTCAGAATATTGACAAAATATATCACTAATTTAGACTTGTGTATATCCATTTTCTTTCTCCACTTTCTTATATCCACTGCATGCAAAATAGGGATTTCGTTAACCAAGCAATATTGTCCTATAATCAAAGTTCTTTTTAATATTTGTAATAAAGAAAAATCTGTATTTTATTTCACTTAATTGAAGTAAAAACTTCTTATTACTTCGAAATAAAAATTATTTGCTATCTGGACACTTGTATACTTTTATACAATTTTTAATAAGAAAAAGACTTACGTTGTACTGTGTTGGAGGTCTGGGATCCTAATTCGGTCTATTAAGGCCACAGCAACAATGTAGCTCTGTGACTCTCCGTCTGGTCCGTCACATTGGGTAGAAGTATTTGCTTGTATTGAGGAGAGTGCTATGTCTACTGCATCAACTAAAAAAAATGGTTTTCTTAAATCACCTACGCATCGTATTTTTAACGTAGTCATATTCGCAAAAGTAAGTCACTTCAGTGTCAAAAATTAAAACAAAAAAGCCTGTTTGGAAATCAATCTTACCCCTGAAAATAGCAATTGTCAATCGATCAATTAATCATATCTTCAAATTTCTTGCTTGTCATGGCAGTTTGTTATTTCAAATTCACAAATGTGGTCATCCATTCCTTTTTTTCTGAAACAACCAACGCGTCTGTATTTATATTTTTGAAAACTGAAAAAGCTTTATTGCATAACCAAAAACATTGCTGTAGCAAATACAGCTATACATATTTCAAATTGACAATGATAGCACAATATATACACAGAGAACATAATGAATAGAAGAAAAACACATATATTTATTAAGATAATACATCTGATATTATTTGGAATGAATTTCCTGTAGCAACCCTTCCACTATCAATTAATTTACATCGACAACAGTATTTATCTGCAATTTTTGTTGTCGAGACTTTATACGATGTGGTTTATTTGTCTTTTTTTTTTTTTGGTTTCGTCCACTTTGAAAACTATGATTTCTTACTTGCGCTAGCCAATGAGTATTCCCTTCGGTATTCAACTCCAGAGTCTTCTCCTTGTAATTCGTAATTAAGTTATGTCATCTCTTTACAAACCTTGTGAACTTATCAAATAATCTGGATCGCACACCCAATGATACCCTGTGGTTGGAGTTAGTCCACATCTGGCATGATCGAATTTCGGATTAGGGAACTTGCAATGTGACCAAACTTTTTCTAGTGTGTTAACATCGATCGTATAAGTATACCCTTGGAAGTCTAATGTAGGGTCTGTACAAGTACTGTACTGTAGTGTGGCATGTGGCAATAGTGCAATAACCAACAGCTTAAATATCATCTTGAATTCTGTAAAATATAGAATTATTGTATCAATATCAACATTTTCAACATTCGGTAACATTAAATATTGGTGATATTGTATCAAACATAAATAAGTTACGTAAATGGAAGATCGCCACAAATGCAAGACAAGATCGTTGTTAGAACCTTTTGCTGACCTGTGCGCATATTATACTTTGTCATACATTTGTCACATACAGAGTTAAGTGGGACCCTTTAAACGTCATATATGGAAGTTGTTTGCCTGCAAGAATTCTTGAAAAATCCCTCGTAAGGGTAAGAATGCCAGAAAATGCAAAAGGGGGAGGCGTGAAAAATTCGAAAATACACTGAAAAGTAAATGTTGAAGGCCTTATACTTAAATTGTCATAACTCAAGAACCGCCCATAATCATGCCAAAGTCTTATCTTTTCGTGGAATTTGATATTTGTTTTGTCCACAACCGATTTATTCATAACATAGGGTACTTTATCACTGAGATGTTGCTTGAATAGTGTAATGTTTAGCCTTAAATTTGGGCGCTCTCTCAAAGATTATTATAGTCATTGTATAAAATATCATTATGTAATAGTTCTTACTTGGCGTTATTTGTATGAATAAATAAAACTAAACTTAGCATTGTGATATTTGATAACTTTTATTATTACATACTTAGTAGAAATAAAAGCGTTTTTGTATGATCAATATGACCGGAAGTAAACTGTCCATATTTTCACACCCCAGGAAAATAATAGGTTATTTTATGCTCCTCGTGCATCTCGGACAAAATAAACGACTTCCGGTCCATATTGGCCTGGGCAAATAAACGACTTCCGGTCCATATCGGCCTGGCATTTCTTAACGTCGGAAGTATGTAATAAAAAGTTTAATACATGTGCATTTCCATATTGACCTGATTATCATCCCTCGACCCATATTGTCCCTCGACTTCGTCTCTGGCCAATATGGGTGTCTCGGGATGATAACCAGGCCAATATGGAAATGCCCATGTATTAATCTGTATTTATTTTTTCATTATGATACCAAAGTTTAAATGGATAATTATGAGATAAACAAATCTTTTAAGAAATATAGACATATCCTATTGATTTTATTCCAATAGGTAGAGCAGACTGATATTCGACCAGCAGATATTTGTCCCAAAAAAATGAATGCGTAAAAAGTTAAAAATAAGCAGGAAGGTGAATAAAATGTAGAGCACGATTCTAAAAATATGGACCAGGTAAATAAGGAAGAGCGGCTAAACGTTTTTCTATGCTCTTTTTCAGTGGCAATATAGAAGGAAAGAGAACAATAACAAGTCTACACGCACTAATCAAACCATCCCAACCTAGGTAAAAAAACAACTTTTGATTTGATCTTGAACACAATCAGCATAGTTAAAATAAAATAGTTCAAGATGAAGTACAACAATAAAAGCTCTGTTCCATCGCATTGTTGTACCATTTTTGTACATACTTTCATATCGTTCCATAGATAATATATGTCGGTGGCTAAAATAATCCCCCAAAAAAGGAAAACACAAGCATATGTTGAATACAGGTTCCACTGTCCTGGATCTCTTACATGTATATCACATATATTTGCAGATGACTATTTGCTCTGTAGAGTGATAATCACATAAAATTACAGGAATCAACAAACCAATTGAAAAGCTTTGGTATGCTCCTCCATGCTGAAAATATTTCAACTATAGCCTTAAAACAGCCACCAATCTACAGCAATAATAAATTTTATATTCAAAGAAACGCAATACGCTTTACTGCATGAAAGAATCATATTTAAAAAAAAATCATTATGATCAGTTGTACTTTTTAAATCATCATATTTAAAGAAAAGCCATCAATATTACACTTAACTTATCGATAATACTCAGCTATCAATTCAGCAGCCTAAAAAATCGTACTCGAATGACATTGAAAGGATATGGAGTAAATGCAAATTATACAAAGTCTCTACAAACAAATGTTAAAACGAAGCGATGAAGCAACGCTTTTATTGTTGTTCTTCATCTTAAAGTCACCATGAGGCCTTCAGCAATGAGCTTTATCCATACCTCATAGCAAGTTCAAGACTGTCCCTAGCACCGATTTGATCGGAAGTCTTTTCTAGATGTCGAGCCACGACACATCTATGCTTTTTTACCCTTACCGGGATCGTCAACAAACATTAACCCTTCAACAATGAGCTTTACTCATACCTCATAACAAGTTCAAGACGGCCCCTAGCACCGGCAAATGAGACAAATATATGGTAAAACTAAGCAATGGAACAACCGAAGATTGCGAAGTTTTATACTGAAAGAAGTTTAGACCAGAGATGGAGGCTGTATTACAAAGCAGTTCTGTGAACTACTATTTCTCCATACACGCCACCAAGAAAGTCATCTTTAATGAAGGGCCAGATACTGGTTCACTTTTCATAGACATTGTAAAAGATTGGTACCATCTAGAGTACTCAACTAAAGCGCAAAACCAATTAGCAGGATTCAACCAATATTTGCGCCAGATCAGTAAATACTTTATTGCTATTCAAAGTGGTATTTTTATTATCACAACACTGTGTTGTCTTTGTATCTAAATGTGTTTCCGATGTTGCCATTATCTTTGGATTTTTTCCTTTTTTATGCTGACGGTTTGGTTCTCATTTATTTTAATAACTTTATATACATATAAAAACCATAACTTTTTACACATACAAAAACCATACATCAAAACAGAATCATTATTGTGTGTTGAATAAAATTTGAATTACAGATAAAAAAAATACCTTGTATGTCGTATGACCCAATTTACAAAATAAAAAAAAACTCATATAAAGATATAAAACTTACGTTCAGATTTTACCGTTCTAATCCATTGAAAAAGAATGTGTTTTGTATAAAAATATGTATATTGCGTGAAAGCTTATTTGAATTTTAAATATACCTTATTTGTATACACATGAATTGACAAATCCGGGTGTATGATAATTACGAGGGATATTATGGGGAATCCAGAATATCTAGTATGTCGCAAATACAAAAAAAATCAACGCATCATATAAGGCATATATATAATTTTAAAGTTAGCAATATGTCAGTAGATATTTAAACCCATTATAATCAGAACTTTTTTTACAATGTGTATATGATTTTTTTTCTAATAATTGTTCATAAAGGTTTCGTGTTACTGGCCATCAGAAAAGAAATTTAATCAAATTTGGTTTTCTATGTTTCATTTGCTGGAATTAACGAATATATGTCATGCTGAAAGGCTTAAAACTTAAAAACTTCTTACAGAATCTGTTTAAACTCATATCACCATATCATAAGACCAAAACTTGAACTTACCGGCCTTTTAGAGCATTCTGCCACCATAGTATCTGTTGTTCATATCAATAAATGTTGACTGCTGTTACCCTTTCGGTGCCTTTAAAAGATAAAAGCTTTTCAATTCCGTAACTATAATATTTTCAATACACAAGTCAACAAAATCGATGTCCTTTCATCAATAAATTGCTTTCGTATATTGACACAAACTTTAACATGTTTAAGTCAACAAAGAAGTAGATATCTTTAAATGTTGGATCTTTTTTGTCTGTTTATAATTGTGAGATTTTCACATCAAACAAATTATTGGCACCTTAAATATCTCCAAAATGAGAAGATCAATTGAAAATCGTTACTTAATTTTACAACTTTTATTGCATTTAATATACTATAATTGAAAATATACACATATATTCGTTTATAATTGGCAATAAATGGAATATGTGGATTAAACCAAGAATCTGTTCTCGTCTGAATGTGTTACCTGAATCGCAGCACTCAATCTTTTGAATGAATAACCGTTTGTTGCTGTGGCGGATTTAGAGGAGGCTACGGGCGTTGGAGGCCCCTTCTTGTTATATTTTAATCAAGGACGTATAATGAGAAGGATGGGCAACTCGGACACAATCCATTTGGCATTTTAAAATCTATGGGCGGACGTTTGACATGCTTTCACTGTGCAGCTAACTACTGAAAAAGTTGTGTATGGATTTTAATAAAATGATGTTATTCTGAAAGCTGAGACATTTTAACGTTTTAGAGTAAATTTCGTTTCATTATACGGCAAGCACTTTCTTCAATACACATGATTGAAATCTAACCAAGACTTTTCCGGTTTACATCGGAAAAAGTGCACCACAATTTGCACCTAAAGGCTTTAAAAGTAGTTCACAAAAATTCACAAAATTGGTATTTTCGTAAAGATTGACATCTACTACATTGCCAGAACAATTTTTGAGACCATAATTATAATATTTATGTTGTTTTAATGCATTTAAGATAATGTCCCAATCTCACATCCCGCGATATTTTTCCAATTTATCACGAGATGCTTTTCCTTGATTTTAATTTTATGCCGAATTTAAGCGAAAATTGACAAAGAGCGACGAAATATCGTTTGAACTCCCTTTTCCGAAGACTGGATCTGGAAGTGTTTTACTGTACACAAATTTGTACACTATAAATATCACACACTGTGAGGGTCTTTAGGGTAAGTGTTCCTTGTCGGCCCTGGCCCTAACACAATACGGGACTTTTGAATCGTGTTCACTCCGATAACAGATCTATTTTTATGTATAAAAAATCAATACATCAATACATTGAGTGGGAATCACTAACTAATGAACACTGTTGGGCTAATGGTAATTTATGTTTAATCGATTTGTGGCGCTTCAGGTTATTATTTTTTTTTTCGTCAATTAAAATTTAGTTAAAGAAAAAATTTAAAATGGACTTCAATTTCATAAATAGTTTGTTTTTGTTTATGTGGTATATATTTATTTCAATCAGTTAAGAGATCCAGTTTTCCTTCTAACTGGTATCCGAGGCGATCGTTTCCGCCTTCAATTACACGAGAGTTCCTATCTTCGTAATCATCTAAAAACAATCAGTGTCAGCCTATGTGGAGTAATAGTAACTGCCACAGACTATAGTGCTAGAATTGAAATAAAAATGAAATGTAAAATTTGTAAGTATGAAAGTTTATCCATATGAATAATTCTCTAAAGAACAAGTGGATTTCGCACTGGAAATCTTTATGTGGATTCAATACTCAAGTCTTAAATAGACAATAAAAGAAGGTCGCGGTAAATGCACCTGAGACAAAATCTCATAAAATACATGGAAAAACCAAGAATTAGAACAACGTACGTTGGTTTTGTTGTTCTTTATTTTGAAGTCGCCCGGCGTGAGGCCTTCAAATATGATCTTTGTTCATACTTCATGGTAAGCTAAAAGATTGCCCCTATCACCGTCATTGCTAGATGTCCAACGCTACGTCCGTGCATCTTTGGTCTTGGATGCGGGATTGTCAATAAATATAAGAATAACACGAAAAGTGTCTGTACAATCGCGGTCATCTGTTGTCCGACAAAAAGACTTAGGGGACGACCATTTGATTCTGAGGGGGGCTGGCAGATTTTGTAAATAAATATCTTAAACCCCAGATAAGTTGAAAATAAATAATCTTGCCTGGTTACACTTGAAAATAAATATTCAGACCACTCCTGAACAGAGACCAATATTGTTATACAAGAAAATAAATAAATTGGCCTCCAAAAGCTTGGAAATAAATATTATGACCAGAATGGAGTTGAAAATAAATAATCTAACCTTTCCGAATTTGCCAGCCCTCCCCCCCCCCCCCCCCCCAGGATAAAGCGGTCGTCCCCTAACATAGGACAATCACAATATATAAACAATTACAGGGCACTCATCGAGTCAACTGCAAGAAAACTTGGCATGTTAAAATAACAAGATGTGGGCACTAAAACAGGTGGTCAGAATAACGTTTGATTTCATAATCTCTGCTGACCCGAAAACCGATGTGTGTATTTGGAAGCTTTGTTTGAAAACTAAGGAGTATCTCTGTCATGAAAAGCTGATTTTGGCTTTTCATTTAGATCATAAAGGTTATTTGTTCTCTATTAGTTTTAACATCTTTGTGTTTAGATTTTATCTGCACCGAAGAGAAATTGTCATATGCAGAAATTAAACTTCCAGTAAGTTCTATATTTATTTATTCGTATGCTGCAAGTTATTTTCAGAATTGTAACTTGTAGAAAATACTTTCAAAAATAAAAACAAAAAAAAACAAAAAAACAAAAAAAACAAACATGGCAATTAAAATAAGTGTATTTGGTTACAGGAGTTATCCAATAAAAAATGATTTTGATTTGAATCTACCTTCGACAATCTCGCTTGATTATAATGAGGCTATAGTACCGTTATATCTATAAAACACCAAATTTCGCTCATTGATAGAACTGTAGCGATAACAACACTATAACATAGAAATGTTCATTTGTAATAAATATTTATCATCTACACTAAAATTGAGCAAATGACGTGTCATTTGAAATACTAATACGAGAAAAAGGAGTATTCCTGGATGATTTTTATTATATAGTGTTTTGTCCTTTGAGTAACGGTATAATATGAAGGTAAAAAGAATAATATGCTCAATGGATTTGTAATTTATTTTTGTCTAAGGGTTAGAAAATGACACTTAATTTACATAAAACCTAAACTACATAAAATTTCATGTAACTAACGGTACATAGCAGGTTCTTATCGTATTTCTAGGAAACACCTCTGTCGAATTCTTACATATATGCTATCTACTATTAAAAGAAGGACTCCAAAATATTGTGAAGAGTCTTGTTCTACTAGTTGTGTCAATCAGACATGGATTCTAAAAATAAAAAATAAAAGGATTATTTTCAAAATCTTTAAGATCCATCATTACAATTATGTTACCAGCATCAAAACTTTTTTATTTTACGACTCTGTATTGCTCTGTTCCTCATTAACGTCTTTAAAAAAGATTACACCTCCTTATCATATGTCATTCAGATGCCAACAACTTTGTAAGAAAGAAATTTAAAGGGGCAAACAGACTGGTGATAGATGGCAAGACCATACGGATACCCCCCAACAGAGATGTCGTCCTTCAGGGATATCTTGACCACGAGTTACTATTTTCGACGTTCTTCAACCAACTAATAGATTTGGACATTCTCCCATCATTTGTTTCTTACGAGTACATGAACAACAGATAAGTTCCGGTACATACCTGTAGCCCTTTTCACAAAACATCTTACGACAAATTTTAATCGTAAGTCAGTATGAAATGTTAAAGACTTACGACTAATTTTTATCGTAAGATTTTTTGTGAAAAGGGCTGCAGAAACGTAACGATAGAACGTACTATTACAGTTCCACCGAATGACATCTTGTGTAAACTGCAGCCTATTCCCGTCGCAGACATGGAGTCACCAAAAGACATCAAAGAATATGTACCAAGAACGTCAACCTGCCGTCTATCCTTACAGATGAACAACTAGAACAAGAAACTCTGCTACTTAGACGGTTCATAGAAGTAGATGGTCACACAGATGCAGTCAAACACAGGACTGAACTGACGAATGTTCAAAGTGCCATTCAAGCAATGACACAACCGAATTACTCCTGCGATATTTGATGATCATCTGTACAGCAACCACTTGTATCTGGAATGATCCTTCGCCAGCACTCTCCCTGGTCTTTGTGTTGTGTCGAGAGAAATACAGAAAACTGAGAATGTGTGTGGACTACTTTGTCTCATTTGCATTTACTCAACACCCCTTCATTCCTTTTTAAGAGCGGAGTTTGTTTCTCCTGCAGTGTGGAGTCCGTTAAAACATTCTCCGTGCGAGAGATGTATGGTCTCTATACATTTAAGTTATGGTGTATTTGTTGTTAGTAGAGTTTCTCATATGGATGCACTATCACACTTTCAGATTTTGGCATTTATTTTATTTATTTTATTTTTTTTTTTTTTTTTGTATTTCAAAATGTAATTCTGACCACATGTTTATATTGCCCACATGTCACTAATTTATAATGCCAAGTTTTCTTACAGTCGACTTGGTGAGTGTCCCGTTTTTGTCGATATGTTGTAATTGTCCACCAGCTAGGGACATTGGTGCCTTTTTTAAGCAACGGATGCACAGTTATTGCAAGAACACTTTGCCAGTTTAATTTATGTTTGTTGATAATTCCGAGTACATGGCCAGAAAAAAAAAGATGTAGCGTGGCTCGACATCTAGCAATTAATTCATCTCAAACTTGTGATGTGGGCCGTCTTGAACTTACCATGAGGTATGAGCAAAGCTCATTGTTGAAGGCCTCATGGTGACTTTAAGATGAAGAACAGCAATAAAAGCGTTGTTTTATTGCTTGGTTTTACCATGTATTTGTGGAGACTTTGTCTTATTTGCATTTACTCCATATCTCATCATTTTTTATAATAGACATTTGAATACTAGGACAATCAAAGATTCATGTACTCTGTTAAGAAGTAAAGATAGATCCTAGAAGCCTTTTGACGGAAATACTACTTCACCGACTGTGACATGAAATATGGCTATCACCAGGTAGAGCTTGAAGAGGCACACAAAGACAGGACAGCATTTACAATTGGACAGTTCGACTTTTATGAGTTCAACCAACTACCTTTCAGCCTTATGAACAGTCCAGTGACCTACCAACGTCTAAGAGAGAGAAATTGGGGATTTGATGGTCGCAAATATCAGTTTACTGGCTCCGGGAATGCGTCGCCAGTAAACGCAATTTGCGACCATCAAATCCCCAACTGATGCCTCCAAATCTTAAAATACAATTCTTGATATAACTTCCCAGCATTAAGAAAAATTAAACTAAGGGAAAATCCAGAGAAATTCATTTCCCGCCAAATTTTTAATGATTTGCATCTCCGTTAAAAGCAAACGGACCATTTTGTTAAGTCTGCAATAGTTCATTAATTCAAATAGGTTTTAAGAAATCGTTGATATCATGAAACGAGCCTCCTTAACACCAATCCATGATCTTTTCCAGATTAGCGATAAAGTTATTGTCCCCCGCCTTTCGCGAAAGCGGGGGACTATAGAATTCGCCTTTCCGTCATTCCGTCATTCCGGATGTCGTTTCCGGATGATAACTTGAGTATCCCTTGCCCGATTGAAACAAAACTTATACAGATGGAAGGAATAGGGAAGGGCAAGAACCCTATTGATTTTGGGGTCAGTGGGTTAAAGGTCAAGGTCACAATTTCTAAAAATAGAATTTATTGCACCAAAATTTGGTCCGTGTGGGAAATTTTTATTTTTTATCCGATTTCGATGGGATTTTTTCCATTAGATTCCTCTCCATGAATACTTTCATACATATGCAACAGATTTCTGGTATCTCTTACCGTGTTCAAGATAATTGGGGTCAAAGGTGTTGGGGGGGGTGGGGTGTCAAATTTTTTTTTAATTATTTTTCATCGGATTTTGATGGGGTTTTTGCAAATGCTTCCTCGCGAAAAATGCAATAAAACTCTCCCCAAACATTTTTTTTCATCTTGTACCGTTTTTCAGGTAAAAGGAATTCCGTCATTCCGGAAGTCGTTTCCGGATGATAACTTGAGTATCCCTTGCCCGATTGAAACAAAACTTTTACAGATGGAAGGAATTGGGAAGGGAAAGAACACTATTGATTTTGGGGTCAGTATGTCAAAGGTCAATGTCACAAATTCTAAAAATAGAATTTATTGCGCCAAAATTTGGTCCGTGTGGAAAATTTTTATTTTTTATCCGATTTCGATGGGATTTTTTCCATTGGATTTCTCTCAGTGAATGCTTTCGTACATATGCCAATATCTCTTATCGTTTTCAAGATAACTGGGGTCAAAGGTGTTGGTGGGGGGGGCCAGAAATTTTTTTTTTTCATTGGATTTTGATGGGGTTTTTTGCAAATGCTTTCTTGTAAAAAATGCAATAAAACACTCCCCTGCACATTTTTTCCCATCTTGTACCGTTTCCCACGTAAAAGGGGTCAAAGAGAGACAAAAATGCCATTTTGGTTCGTGTGGGAAATTTTTATTTTTTATCCGATTTTGATGGGATTTTTTTTCATTGGATTCCTCTCAATGAATTATTATGCCAGCAGTTTTTGCTATCTCTTACTGTTTTCGAGATAATTGGGGTTGAAGGTACCGAAGGGGGCCAAAAAATGCCATTTCGGTTTTTGTGAAAAATTTTTACTTATTATCCAATGCGATGGGATTTTCCCCGTTGGATTCCTTTCCTTGAATGCTTTCATGAAAATGCCAACAAATTTTTGTTGTATCTTTCAGTTTTTGAGGATATTGCATTCAAAGCTGGCAACAGGTAAAAAAAACTCCATTCATCTAACATACAACTCTAAGGCGGGGGACCTTGAGCAATGCTCTATTTTTCAGATTTAAATCTATATTATTTATGCTCTTTTCATAAACCATTTGCTTTAAAATTGTTATGTGTTTTTTCTTAAAATGTGGATTTTAGCATAAATATAGGCTGACATCTTTATTAAGTTAAAGTTAGATTATAACCAATTATGTTATTTACTCGGTTTGATTTTTCATTGGGACAAATATATGTTTACAAAGTCAGTATTCTTTAAAACAACGTTGTAGATACAAAAAGGATTGGTAGCTATAATGGTCATTTTCAGGGGAGGTAACCGCGTTACAACAGATTATGCAGACAATGCAAATAAAACATACATGCCTAAAAATAAAATACAATATGAATTTATCAAAAAAAAAGATAAATAAATAAAAAATAAAAAATGAAAAAAAAAATAAATAAATAAAAAATGAACATATAAAATATCGAAAAATGCATTTTTTTTCAATAATAATGTTGAAACTGTAATTTAAATGTAAACCCGAGATTAAAACGTGTTATTTTCGTCTCGTAACACATTATTCTCTTTGTGTTTAATACATATTATGCAAATCGGGTCATCAGCATGTAGAGTGATGTAATAGTTGTACAATTAACAGTATGTAATATACAAGTGGCTGAAGGAACACACCTGTCACCTTGACCAGGTGATGATTTGCCGGAGGGCATCATAAATCATTTTTGTAGTTCTTTAAAATCTTAAATTGAGCATTAAATATTGTTTGTTATTTATAACAAATATGAGATTAATTCAAATGTGGCTGATTTACACCCGGGTTTTATGATGGAACATTTAACCAGAGACATATAATTAAATGTAATAATATGTCTCTGATTTAACCAAGGTATCCTAAAAATACACAATACCAGTTCCAAAATCTATATTTAGTTATATATACTTTAATTTTAACTTAGAAATTGCTAAAATTGTAACACGTTTGGGGAAAAAAATGAGGATAACAACCTACAAACAATGATGGTAATACAACATCCGGGTTATCTCATCATCTTATTTTTATTTTCACAGAAATTTGGCGATTTTCAAATCAAATTGGAAGTAACAAAACTACAAATTAAACTGTTCTTATATAGATTTTCTGTTACAGTATTCTTTCATCTTTCGCTGTATATGTGCATAAATGTAAATTAAGTCGATTTAAGACGTTTTATTGTGTGTTTTGTAACTGTAGTTTTCATATTTTATCGTAAATATACATAGCTACAATAGGAGTTACCGTGATTTCAAATCAAATTGGAAGTAATTAAGACTGAAATTAAACTGAAATGTTATGCATCAATTGAAAGAACATGTTTTCAAAATTACCTGCATAACAGCATAAATTAGATAAAAGCAACGGTTTTCGAGAAAATTCAAAATATTTGTACCATTCTCGTGTATTCTTTGTACATTTTTTATCGAGTGAAATCTTGGTTCATTACGTCATCAAAGTCACGTGATGACCATAATAGCTGGTCATGAGACTGACTGTCCAGACATGGCAAAGACTGACTGTCCAGACATGGCAAAAACTGACTGTCCAGACATGGCAAAAAACCGAGAACAGTAGAAATACAATGGCATTAGACAGCCTGGCTACGAAACGGTAACGCAGAATTCGAAAAACACAACATTCAGAAAACCAAGGCATTTTCAGTGTGAACTCCCATGAAACCGAGAGGTACATCAAGTGCCCCGAAGGTAAGAATGTCCTGCTCTGTTAAGGGAGTATGAACGTCAGATTTCAGAAACATTCGATATCCTCGGGTTTGTTAATTTTTTGCGTGTATATAATATTTTCTTGGTCAACGGTCACTTTTAACTTAGTTAAATAGACAAACATGTGAAAAATCTATTAGGATACAATCCATTATTAGAGGTATGGTTTTTGCACTGCATGTAAAGCGAAGTAAATTTCTGGAAAATGTGAAGTGATGGTGCTCTTGTGGCTACTGCAGTCGTACAGATTTTTTTTTTTTTTTTTGATTGTAATGTGCCACAATTTTATCTTTAAGACTTCTACATTTGGTACATTTGTCTAATTTTTGTGTATTATTACAATTTTTTTTTTTAGATTTTAAATAGTGTATGAATTTTTAGTTGGAATAGTGTGATATCGGTTATCTTAGAAGGTTAAGCATGATCTTTAGTTTGGTGGCGTTCTTGTGGTCTTTTTTGTTTGCAATTTAATTCAGATTGTCATTTTTATTTATTTCTGGTTCGAAATTTCCTCGAAATTAACAGTAACTTCGGTATTATGTTATTAGCTAGGCTATGGGATAGCCTATCTCCCGGGCTTATCTCCCGTTTTATTTCTGCTGGATCGGGATTTGGTAGACATAATTTATGTTATCTATTTTTATGTAAACAAATATGGCAGCCACCAGTGAAGACTATGAAAGAAATTTAGTTTCTCTTCCTAATGAAATTATCGAGTTCATATTGCAAGATAAATGCTTAGATTGTAGAGACATACTGAATATATCTCAGTCTTGCACCAGACTTCGATCACTTTGCATGAGCAATGAATTATGGAAGAAACAGCTACAGCTGAGGTTCTGGCTTTTGCACAACTTTATCATTACCTACCTATGATTACCTATAGCCTTCCAAACGCAGGAGGTCAGCATCCTCCTCTGTATTTGGCTCAAAATAATCTTCAATATCACTTGTTTTAAATACTTTGCTACTTCCGGCACTGTGGTTATAATCAGTCTTATAGTCAATTTTCATGTGGTGATCTTGCCAGTGTTTATCTAGGCGACGTTCGAAAATCTTGACATTTTTTGATGTAACCATCTCTTGTGGCAGATTATTCCAAACGTCCACTACACGATTGGTAAAGTAGTGTTTTTCGAAGATCAAGTCTACTCCTCTTCTTTAATAATTTTAGTGAATGGCCTCTAGTTGTTGTGTTTTCGTTCACTATAAATAGTCCTGATGTTACCCTTTTATCATATACATTGTTGAGAATTTTGAAAGTTTCTATCATATCGCCACATAGTCTACGGAATTTCAATGTTGGTAGCTTCAGTGTTTTAAGCCGTTCTTCATAAGACATATTCTGTAGTTTTGGTAACATTTTGGTCGCTCTACGTTGTACATTTTCTAATGCTTCTATGTCTTTCTTTTTAAATGGATTCCATACACTACTGGCATATTCAAGGTGTGGACGCACTAATGATTTAAATAATAAACAAAATGATTTATAGTCCAAATGTTTGAAAGATCTTCTGATAATTCCAGTGAGTTGGTTGGCCTTGTTAACCTTAATCTGTATGTGTTCTTCAAATTTAAGCTTTGTATCAATTGTTACTCCAACATCCTTCTCAGATTCAACAGTTCCTAATATTGTGTCAGTTCCATCATATTTAGACATTTGATATCTTCCTTCCTGATTTACTGGTTTAGTTGATATTGGTAGGACCTTACATTTGTCGGGATGAAAACGAAGAAGCCATTTCTCACTCCATCGGAATAGATTGTCTATATCATTCTGTACTATGGTTATGTCATCTGAGGTAATTATATTCCTGTAAAGTTTCGTATCATCAGCAAACATATATACATCTGATTCTGTACTTGACGGCAGGTCCTTGATAAATACCACAAATAAGATAGGTCCTAGTACTGATCCTTGAGGAATACCACTCGTAACATTATGCCATTTGGAAAATTCCCCATTAACTTGAACTCTTTGTTTTCGGTCACTCAAGAAGTTTTGAATCCATCTACATGTTTGGTTACTAATTCCGTACGAGTGTAATTTGTTTATCAGTCGCTTATGAGGCACTTTATCAAAGGCTTTCATAAAGTCTGTATAAATGGCAACTATCGTTCCTCCATTATCTAATATACTTGTCCAATGATCAAGTACTTTTAAAAGTTGTAGTCCATGCCAGTTGAACATCCACCAATAAAACCAAATTGACGGTTACTAAATAAATCAAAACGGTCCATATGATCCACAATATTCTTTCTAATAAGTTTCTCCATAATCTTGCATATAATACTAGTAAGGCTAACCGGTCTGTAATTTGCTGCTAATTTCTTGTCGCCTTTTTAAAATAGGGCTGAGATTTGACCTATTCTCCATTCTTTCGGTACATAGCCTGTTTCAAAAGATTTGTTGAATATAGTACAAAGTGGTATATCTATAATGTCTGCAAGTTCAAATATAACTTTTGGATGTATTAAATCTGGCCCTGGAGATTTTGAAGTATTGAGATCCTTCAATAGTTTTTTGACATCGTCTGGATTAAATAGTGTATCACTCGAAGTCTCTAAAAAGTTTATGTTTTCAAGCATTGTTGTGTCGTTATCATTTTCTTGGGTGAAAACACTAGTAAAGAATTTTGCAAGGACTTCTGCTTTATCTAAGTCACTACTAGCTACTATCTTTTCTCCGTTTTCCTCGTCATGTAGTTCTGCAATACCACTTTTCGACTTTCGTTTAGAGTTGACATATGACCAGGATAGTTTTGGGTTTGATTTAACAGATTCGGCAATGTCCTTTTCACGCTGTTTACGTTCATTGTTCACTGTGGATTTTGCTTTATTCCTGGCTTTTGTATATGCGCGGTAACTATCAGAGTCTCTTGTTGTTATGTATTTTTCCCATGCTCTGTGTTTTTTCCTTATATAATGTCTTGTTTCTTCACTTAACGGGGTTTTGAAATTTTTCTTTGTAGTTTTCCTTTTCGGTATACAATTGTTCATGTTAATTTTTCCATAAATGTATCTAACATGTCTGTAGTGTTTTTTCCATGTAACAACTCATCCCAATTTACATTCATTTCAGATTTCAACTTCTCAAAGTCTGTTTTGAAGTAGTTATATTTCACATTATCTGAGGTTTCATATTCAGTATAACATTTATAGTTAAATAATAGCACAACATGGTCACTACAACCGACAGGATCATGATATTCGACACAGTCTATATAATTCATATCATTTACCAATATTAGATCTAACATTGATGGTTCTTGGTTTATACGATATCTTGTAGGTTTATCGACAGTCTGCTCCAAATAACAGTCCCTTATGCATTCTATAAAGTCTGAACTCTGTTTATCTTTAGCTGACCAAGTGTCCCAGTTAATCGATGGAAAATTAAAATCACCTGTCAGTAGAAAGTGTGTAAACGATTCTTCGAGGTTGTTGATTTTTTGGAGTAACTTGTTTAAATTGTCATTATTTACTTCATTTGATGATGGACTCCTATAAAAACAGCCAATTAAAAGTTTATCGTTGTTAATTAAGTTAATCTTTACAAGCACAAACTCCTGAAAGTCATGATTAATATTAATTTCCACTGCATTAAAATCTTGTTTTACATAAATAATAATACCTCTACTGTTATTACTCGGAAAACTTTCCGGAAATAAATCATACCCATCTATTGCAAGTTCTGCTTTGTTTATACTATATCTATTATTCTTTGGCAATACTTCAGTAATCATTATAATGTCTGGATTATAAATACTGTTTATAAAACGTTGTTTAAATTAGTCATATTTGTTGATAAAGCTATCTGCATTAGTATAAATGCATTTAAGTTCAGATAAGACTTTAAAGTCTATATGGCCGTTAAAATACTTTCCACAAGAACAAAACGAATTTTTCATGCCTTCATCATCTTCAGTTCTTCTTCCAATACTGTTTTAATATCCTGACAAGTGTACATATATATATAGTATAAAACACTGCATATAAACAAATTGAGGGTCTTTAGTTGGTGTTTGTCACTTGATCTTTGAAATAAAGCCAAATTAAGGCCTCAAGTTACTTTATTAACTTATAGTTGCATTTTTTCATATGTAGTATTTTTAACCATTCTCATGAAAATTTTAATGTCGAGTGGAACAGTTAACTGTTTACTGATTTCCGGACGAACTGTTCCATGCGCAAAATGAATGCGCAGTGCGACGTCATTTCAAAACTTATTAACGATGTAGAAAATTTGTTTATAGGCATGATATAAATTAAGAAAACAGTTATTTCATGCCCCGTTTCAGGAAATACATGTAGCAAAACTATTGTCCCTCAATGATGGAAATGACTTGCAAACAGTTCACAAGTCATTTCCATCACCTCGGGACAATAGTTTTTGCTGTTTCCTTCAAAGGCATGAAATAACTGTATACTAGTCTCTGCTCCAGCTCTGTGGTTGTAGTTTCAAGTTTTTTCTAATCCTGACAGTATTGATGAAAAAGGACCATTTCCTAACATCTTTTGTTGCTTGTTTGATATGGTATCCATGTGCATTTAATAGTCTGGTCGTTTTATTAATAAGAATCATGAACTCGTGCCAGTAAATTAAGAGGCTGAATGTTTCGTTTACAAGGGTGATCATTGGACATTAAATAATTAAAAAAAAATGACTTATGAATGAGTTCATTAAAGCTTAATTACTTTGTTATGTTGCTTGTTTGCAATATCGTTTTAGAACTGTTATTGTTTTAAAATTCAATCAAGTGATCAATACCAAAGTTGCATAAAAACGATAAATTTCATTTTGCTATACACCTATTTCAAGGAGTAACCTTTCATCAGCTGCATTAAAATTAAACAATTTGGAAAGCCATAATCCAAAGTAGTCCAAAAAAAGTATCAATTACCAAAAAATGTCCAAATAGGAGGCCAAATTCAGAACCAAGGCCATACGCCGGGTGCTGTACCAGGAATGAAGCCTCAGTATTTTTTAGGGGTTAGAATTTTTATAAAAACAGTAAATATCTAATTTTTTCATGTCAGACAAGTCTGACCATTGGGCTGGTGAATACCCTCCAGGACCTCTGGTCCACCAGCAGTGGCATTGGCCCAATGATTTCAAAATTCAATCAAAACCACAATTACCACATTATCACCTCTATATATGGCATAGCTGAGAAACATAAAAGACACTCAGAAATTTTGTTCTTAATTCTTTCAAAATGTACCATGTAGCCTTCAAATATGGTATTTTTTATAGATAAACCAATTTGATTAAAACAGGTGGACTGCAATTTGCCCAGATTACATGTATCCCCCTTTTTTCAAACATAACTGTTCTCAAAGTAAATCAAAGAAATACATATATTAGAAAAACATATTACAAGATGTATAAGCAGAAATATGATGGTACATACATTCCTTTATCAGGTCTTGTTGGTTGAATGATTTACATCACTACTGGTCATTGTTGGACCTTGTAATAATACAGTTCATTCAACTGACTACCTGACAAAAGATTTTGTACCATCACACTGTGCATATACATTGTAAAATAATAAATTTGAATTCTTTGTATAAAGTTGATCTTGTGTTAATTTCAGGTGGCCAAACCTAATCAAGAGATATTCAAGATCCAAGACGTATGACTGGCTGAAAGAGTACAAGATTTGTCATGTGACTCCAAAAAAGATTGCATCTATGGTTGATCAGTTATCACCATCTTATTATCAAGTTGATGAGGTTTCTAAAGAAGGATTTTCTGAATTTGTTGCCCTCATGGAGCAAAATGAAGCAGGTCCAATAATCATGGACACTCTTGTGGACATTGTAAACAGTGAAACTGACAGGTAAAATTACCGGTGTAAGGTTTGGTACATTGAATTTGACACACCTTCTGTTGTGTCTCATGAATGTGTCAAGCACCCTAGTTCAAAATTTAAAGTGATTTTCAAAATATTAACTTCAGGCTTTTTTGCACCAAAATTCTAGCGTTATCATACCTGCCAACTATCCTTACATGTTTGTAATATGATTCCTTTGATCTTCGCATGGTTTAATACTAATAAAATGGAGGGCAATGCTTAAACAGTGCATTATTTGACGGCCTTTCATGATATTGCACTCTATCAAAATCTCGCTCCACAAAACACATTGAACCTTATGGCAGTGGGAGGAGTTACCAACAGTGCATTAATATTATGCAAATTTAGATAATGCACAGTTGAAGCTCCGCCCCTTTTCACGAATAACATTAAACGGGAATTTAAGTGACTTCGGAAAAAAAACAAAAACAAAAAACAAAAACAAAAAAAACCCAGAAATTATGTCAAAAGACCACTTTTGGTACAAGTAATTCTGGTAGCAAACGATTGCGCCTTGATGCTATTCAAATAATACGACAGATTTAAACCCCCCTTTACACACACACACACACACACTTTCCGGTAAATATACCGTATTTAAATCGGCGTCAGTGCCATACAAATCACAGTATTGTAGTTTATTTTACAATATACAATAAATTAATGGCAAGAACAAATCTTTCTAGTTTAATTTTTGGATCCACATTCTTCCCTGTTGGAAACGCTAAATAAAAAATGCCTTTTATCTAACTGATGCTAAAGATTCGGCCGATCTATCCTTCATAACCGGTGGGATTTCAGCAGAATTCCAGAAAAAGCTCGTCCAGTAAATTTTGTAAATTCAATCTTATTTTTGGCTAAATAATGCATGAAACTTTCAAGTTTAAAAAAAAAAGGAAGTTGTATTTTTCCAAAAAAGGGGGATCTGATCTCTGCACCCGGCCTCTGGACCTACCAAAGCGAATGTATACTATATTTCTTCAAATTCTTGTTTTGTCAGCTTCTACCATTTCTGAACTATAAAACTAAAAATTAGCGAAATATATACGTGTAATTGGAATAAGATAAAACACTGGTTACCTTATAATACCGATCAATCTATCCTTGAAAAGTGTACACGTTTTAAATCACGTGCTAATTGCACGTTGTTGCTACCTGGCTGTCATTCATGTAAAAAATAATCAGCACTGTCGGTAAAACGTTTTTCATTGGTCATATTACAAATTATATATAGCACCGCCCTACTCATTAAAATATTTATTGTGCTCAAAACGCTAACGCGTTTTTCGTGCGATAAATATTTTAATTCGTAAAAGCGGTGCTATATATATTACATATGTAGGGGCATCAAGATCAAAAATGATCCTCAGACAATTATTTCTTTCTGCTTAACAAACATTTATTGTCTTATTGTATGATAATTGTAATTTATCGGTAATTTGCATGAATTTCCTTTGATTTGCAATGCCTGGTTATGTCAGTATCAATGAACAGGCTGTGAGATAGAAAATAACTGGTCACTGTGAAGGCGTCACACGCTGGTTGCAATGCTGACATCATGTTTGGAACTATATGTCGTGTTCATACGCATAATACATTGAATGAAAAATGCATATAAACAATAAATTTTTTCAATTTGTTAAGAGTTCTACATGTATTTGTCATTTTGTGAATTACCGATAAAAGAAATATAGGATATTTTGCTTTTGATACGAACTTTATCATGGCGTAACACATCAAGCTTGACCTATCCGGCTCACTTGATACTGGCCATGATAAAGTCTGTATCAAAAACAAAATGTCCTATATTCCATATGTCATGAAGGCACTTAAATAACATAAGAAAAGTGGATTTGCCTCCCTCCCCATTTGGTTTTATTTATGTTCAAGGAACTCCTGTATGCTATTATGCAAGAAATTCAAAATTGCTTAATGGGATGTTAATTTTCCCACCTTTCAAATCCTATATAGAGCATATTTTTTGACTTGGATACATGTGTAAACTTGTAATTTCCATGATTCAATGGATCTCCTTTACATAGACCTTTGCATTCTGTAATAATTGAGAATTCAAGCAAGTTTTCAAATCCATACATCAAAAGTCTAGGGAAAATATCTTTGGGAACTTAATTAAGATTTTAGCAAACCATGAAATCAGCAAAAATAGGGACCCCATATATAACAATACTCTCACAGTATACTAGTATTTAATTTTCAGAATTGTTTCAATAGATTCAATCAAACTATGTTTGCAGTATTATGTCATGTAGGAATGAAAGTGAAATAACAGAATAATGTTCAGGTACATTACCAGTATATAAGCAATAGAAATGGCTGTGTTTGTTGTACAAACCTTATACCACCCTTCAAAAATAGTTGGATACATAGTTGTAGCTACATTGTGTAAAATGTAAAATGGAGCTTTTGCTTAAAACATTTAGTAGTATTGTAAGGGACAACTGAACACAGGTCTAGATCGTTGTAAAACTGTCCAAATAACTTCTTTTGGCAAATTTTTCTTCATATTAATATTTTCAGACAAAAATTTTTAACAAGAAAATATTATGCAGCAAAAGTTATTCGCCACATTACACACAAACATCTAACAGAAAGATGGAAGGAACATTTACAGTTACCTGAGGAGCAACAGCAATTAGAAACAGGTATGAATAGGCCTCGGTATTTCGAAGTGTCTATTACTTGTATAAATGGTCCCAGGTATTGTCAAGTTCCTGTTACTAGTATGAATAATACCAAGAATTTTCAAATTACTGTAGCTAGTATATATAGTCACAGGAATTATTGACTTACAAGCATGAAAAGAACCATATGTTAATCAGTTACTTTTACAAGCATGAAAAGAACCATATGTTAATGAGTTACTTTTACAAGCATGAAAAGAACCATGTATTATAAATATGAAATAGTTAATGGAAAAGTGGTAATTATCATGAAATAAAGACTGGAGATTGGTATTGACTGAGGTCATTATCTGCATCAAAGTCAATACCACAGTCCCAAGGGCAGTCAAAATTTCACGGTAATGAACAATTAATCATTACCTATTGTTTGTATTACAGTCAGGAAATGACATTTTTTTCATGTTCCACCATCTACTTGTAAACATTAAAATGACATGTTAATTTTTATATGGTTTGTTGTCTGATGAATGTAATTCCTACATTGCATTTCAACATTTATTGTTAAAACTCGAGAGGCAATTGCAGTCTAAGCAATTAAAAATGTACAAGCCACAGACACAAATTTAATCATGCATCATAATCGTTTTGAAACCGGAGACCACATTGTGCTACAATCATAATCAGGCACTACCTTATGGTAATGACCAGGCACTATCATATTGTAATGCTCGCTTGACATTTTAACGTAAATTAATAAATACCACGTGAAGGTTTTCAACAAATTAAAAGAAATCGATTTTCACTGATATGGAATAAAATGAAATTAACAAAAAATGAAAAGAAATGGAGTAAATAGTACTAAATACACATGACACAAAGTCTATACCACTACATGGAATAGCCAAGCAACGAAACAACATTTTATTGATGTTCCTCATCTTGAAATCATCATGAGGTCTTAAACAATAAGCTTTTTTCATACCTCATAGTAAGTGAAAGATAGCCCCAGTGTTTTCCATTTTCAACATTAAAAAGGTGGTTGTTTTCCGTAAATATATGGCTTTGGCATTTATATCAGTTAAATTCATCCCAAACCTATAAATATAAACAACCACCTGCCTCAAGTGAAAGGTGGTTGTCGTGTCACCTGCGTTCACGCAGTGGCGACATATTGGGATCAGTATCCGTCTTCTGGCGTCGGCATGGTCTTCTTTGGCGTCACAAAAATTTCTGTCACATTTTTCTCAGGAACCATATATATCTGAACCTTCTGCAATTGGGACCTATACCATGTAATAGAATTTTGAATATGTTGGCATGCCCACTTCCTGTTTGACTGAACTTAGAATATTTTTGGAGTCATGAAAATTTCTGTCTCGTTTTTCTCAGAAATCACATATCCCTGCCTTCTGAAATTTGGCATGGAGTATCAGTATGGGGACCTATAATGTGAAAGAGGGCCTGGGATCTCTTTCATGTCCACTTCCTGTTTGACTGACTTTAGAATATGTTTTGTGTTATTACGCAGGCGACACATGTCTTCAGTGGAAGAGATACTACAATGTTTTGAAAATAAAGGTGGTTTTGTTAACCATCTTTAAACTGGAATGGAAAACACTGAGCCCTTAGCTTTGGAGCAATTTTACAGCCATGCTGTTTTACCCCATGGATGTGGGATCATCAACAAATTAACTGGCAAAGTGTTCTTGCAATCACTGTCATCCATTCACCGACATTTTTAATATGAATAATCCAAATGTAATAATAGTCGCAGGAATTATCAAGTTACCAGTATGAATAGTCCTAGATATTGTTGAATGACTGTTACTAGTATGAATAGTCCTCAGAATGATAAAGTTACTGTTCCTAACATGAAAAGTCCCATATATAGTCAAATTTACGGTAAGTCCATTTACACACTGCAGTATGTAATTCATGTACATTAGAAATCATGCACGTACAAATTCACAAATCAAAACCTTCATGCAATTTATTTGAAACATAGCTATCATTGAATATTTTGTATTTTGGGTCAAAATGCACTTATTACATCACAGGAAGAAGTAAAATAGTAGTCAGGGTGTGTGATGCAATTTGATTGGTTGCTTGCAAGTAATCTGTCCAATAGCCAAAGCCCTTGTGAATATTTTGGTATTCTTATACCCTAAAAATATCCTGTACCCAAAATTCAAGGATCAAAGGGTGCATGTACCCCCAACTGCAAGAGGTAGTAGGCATGCTTAATTGAAGAGTTGAGGTAAAGTAAGTTATTGTTTCTTGTATAAATAACCTCAGGTATTGTCAAGTTACAGTTACTGGTATAATAGTCCTAGTTACCAACAAGTTACCAAGGTATTGTAAAGTTACTGTAGTTGACCAGTATTGATCGATGTGAAGCAGAGTTCACGAGTCTACTTAAAGTAAAAATCTGCTAGCTAGCTATTGCACAATCATGCATTTATTAAGTCTTTTCTTACACTGTTTCTAACTTAGGAGAGTAAATTAAGCCGAAAAGTTAGAAGCCTGGCAATGCATCCTGTCAGGCAAATATGAAAAAGCTGCCAGACCAAAGATAAATATACATGACCTACTGTTTCAAAACATAAAGCAGATGTTAAATTCTCCTGACATTTGGTCCTGTTTGCTAAACATTTTGTCAGACTGAATGAAGTTTTGCCTGATATGTCCTTCCATCAGGCAATTTTTGACATGACTGTCCTTATTACCCCTGCACTCTCTGTATGTTTGTATTTTGAAGTATTTTTTTTTTGTTTTGTATGCAATTAGCATTTAGGCAAAACCAAGAACTGAAGGACAAAAATCACATTCCTTTTTTTCCCTTGTAATCTTGTTTAAATAGGAAAAAGATTCCAACCGAAGTATCGTATAGCGGATTATTTTCACGGATTTGAGTGAAAAATGTATGTCAAAAACTTAAGTGTTCTACATTTTAGCAAAGATCCTATTTATATCCAAAGAATACATAAAATATTCACGGACTTTGTTTTCACAATATAAGTCCATCAGTGAAAATACGCAAAAATTACCCGTTACGGTAAAAGAAAATCTTGTACTTGCACTTGAAGACATCTTTGTTATATGACATCACTGATAACATTAATGTGGAATAGTTTCAGAGACATGCGGCACAAGTGCTTGGTTAGACATATAATGCACTCAAATGAGTGCATTAGCTCATTATAAAACTAAATCATGTGGTATGAATTCTCAGTTTTCATTGGCTCTTAGTATTGTCAAAAAACTGGTACTGGAATATATAGTATAAGTGGTTATTTTTGCGAGGACTTAATTTTTCACTTTATTTAAGACCATTCTGGAATCGCGAAAATTGCACACCTTGGAATATATTATACGTGAGGCTTTATACAGTAAATGATAAGCAATCGTGAAAATTTTAGTCGCACGAAAATAAAATCCAGCAATTTTGAAAGAAATCGTGAAAATTGTGTCCCACGTAAATAACCACTTATACAGTATAATGTAATACCAGGTTTGCTGTTTTAATACTCTATTATTTGTTTTCAAATCTAGGTGCAGTAATGTTAGCCCAGTGGTGTCAGCCAAGATTATCCATTACAGATAATGAAATGTCAGATGAGCTAGATAACATTGCAGCTAAAGTAAAAGATCAGTGTCCACCTGCTATTGTAGAAAAATTAAATAGTGTTATACAGCAACCTCTCTGTTTGCGTAAGTAAACTACACTGACAGTATAAACATAAGTGATATACAGTCACTGCCTGTATAACACCTTGTCAATGATGTCAACAATGTGTTTCCATAGTAATTGTTCCATGACGTTGTAAGAAAGCATGGATTCATCACAACCTAAAGAGGTCCGCTTCACTTTTTAAATTGTCATTTTCGACGATTTATTTTACCTAAAATTTCGTTCCTGATAGTTGCAGTATAAACACAATAATAATACATTGACTTGACATAAATGGGATATAAGGATTCGGCTCTAAACAATGAAAATTTATATTTCGTTTATGTCAAGTCAATGTATTGTTATTGTGTTTATATATAACAAGCCGAATTTTTATACTGCAATCTCTCTATTTGCGTAAATAAACTACATTGACTGTATAGACATAAGTGATATACAGTCACTGACCGTATAACACTTTCTCAATGACGTCAGCAATGTGTTTCCATAGAGATTGTTCCATGATGTTGCAAGAAAACCTGGATCCATCTCAAGCTAATGACGTCCGCTTCACTTTGTAAATCATCATTTTTATCGATAAATCTTACCGAAATTTGCTTTGTTTAATGTTACAGTATAAACACAATAACAGTATATTGACTAGGCATAAACTAGACATAATTAATTAGTATAGATGATCTAAGGTGTTTAATTAGGGCCCTGCCATGAAATGGCGACGCCCTTTAGTAATCAGCCTGTCTGTTCGTCAGCATTTTATATGTAGTACGATAACTCAAGATTTCCTTCACCAATTTTAATGATTTTTTTACTCAAAGTTGAACTTGACCAAAGGAAGCTCTGTTCTGTTTTTGAGAAAAATCAGAAAGTGGTTTTTTGGAAATAACTTAGTTTTAATATTAAAAAATAAATATTTTGATAATTAACACTATGTCGTACCATAACTTAAGATTGCCTTCAGAGATTTAATGATTTTGATACTCAAGGTTGGACTTGACCAAAGCACCTTATCGCTTTTCGGGAAAATCAGAAAACTGTTCTAGGGGAAAACTTAGTATTTAAATGAAAAAGTGCATATTTTAGAATTAGCTCTATGTTGTATTACCTTCATATGTTTTTGTCTCGCCCGCGACGAAAGGCGCGGAAAGCGAGACATATGCGTACAAAGTATGACGGCGACGGCGGCGGCGGCGGCGGCGTAAACTTTCATGTTAAGTTTTTGTGATTAGGTCATTTTCNTGATGACCACTAGACATAAAACGGGACGGTAAAAATTGTTGAAAATTGCTGAAAGTCGACATGAACATCTGTAGTTTTAATACTGAAAATATTAAGAAAATTAAACGAGTGGAAAATTTTAGGCTCCCCCAGGTCTACCCCCTTAACAAGCCGAATTTTTATACTGCAATCTCTCTATTTGCGTAAGTAAACTACATTGACTTTATAAACATAAGTGATATACAGTCACTGACCGTATAACACTTTCTCAATGACGTCAGCAATGTGATTCCGTAGATTTTGTTCCATGATGTTGCTAGAAAACCTGGATTCATCTCAAGCTAATGACGTCCGCTTCACTTTGTAAATCATCATTTTTATCAATAAATCTTACCGAAATTCGCTTTGTTAATGTTACAGTATAAACACAATAACAGTACATTGACTAGGCATAAACTAGACATAATTAATTAGTATAGATGATCTAAGGTGTTTAATTGGGGCCCTGCCATGAAATGGCGACGCCCTTTAGTAATCAGCCTGTCTGTTCGTTAGCATTTTATATGTAGTACGACAACTCAAGATTGCCTTCACCAGTTTTAATGATTTTTTTACTCAAAGTTGAACTTGACTAAAGGAAGCTCTGTTTTGTTTTTGAGAAAAATCAGAACGTGGTTTTTTGGAAATAACTTAGTTTTTATATTAAAAAATAAATATTTTGATAATTAACACTATGTCGTACCATAACTTAAGATTGCCTTCAGAGATTTAATGATTTTGATACTCAAGGTTGGACTTGACCAAAGCACCTTATCGCTTTTGGGGAAAATCAGAAAAGTGTTCTGGGGGAAAACTTAGTTTTTAAATGAAAAAGTGCATATTTTAGAATTAGCTCTATGTTGTATTACCTTCATATGTTTTTTTAATGTTTTGATTTGATCTATATGCAGAAACTAAATCTACAATTACTTAGGATTTTTTTATTTGTTTGTTTCCCCAAAATTGTTCTATGATTTCCATGAAAATCCGCAAACAGGTTTTTGGGACACACAAGAGGGTGTGACCCTTTCAGACTTTGTCAGTATTCTAGTTTTAGTTCATATATTTATGTCTTAAATGAGGAACTTGTAAGGATTGTCCAGCTTTTCCAAAGATTTTCAAGGTAATATTATCTTAACAGATTCACACTGAAATCTAAAATTAATTTTCAAATCTCTTAAAAAAAAGAACTGTCTTGCTTTAAAAATTTTGCAATCTGTGTTTAAAATTATCATTTTTACACAGCTTACGACATTAACAATGACTTAAGCTCACTTTAGATTTTTATCTGTGTCAGAAATTGTAAGATAGAGAAATATTGCTACAAGCATGATGAAGTTTTCTACAAGAATGATAAGGTCTAAGTAAAAATTTGCCTTTTAAGTAAAAATTTGCTTGTCAAAAGCATAGACCATCACATTTCATTAGATTGGTTATAGATGTACAAATATAAGATTTTCAACTGTTTTGCTGACATTTTCATATAAGACTATTTGCAATTTTCACAATATTTTGTATTAAAGTCATTTCTGATAACTTAAATAACTATTGTCATTTCAGGAACGTCACCTGATTTAAGTCCACAACACCAGAGAACGATATTAGAAACAATGAACCAAGTTTTATATTATGATCTTGGTTTTTGTGGCAATAGTACTGACTACTACAATCCTAAAAATTCATATATAAATCAGGTAAATACTGGAAATTCTGATTTTGGTGGGGGGATGTGATAGGAAATTCTGAACATAAGTTTATATTTATTATTGCAGATATACCAATATAGAGCCTGTATTAAAGATTCATTTGCTTTTGAAACTTCTGAGTACATTAATTGTACCAGGAAGTTACATTTTATGCAAGAATGTTTGATGTTTCAAGCATAAACATTTAATGTAATGATCCTCGGACATCATGTTTTGCCTGGGAAATGTTTCGAATTGTATTTTTGTCATGAATTCTTGGAGGTCACATGTCAAAACTTACAGGCCGTATGGGACAATGCATAGATATTCATGCAAATTAATATAGGAATAAAAGTAATTTTGGAGGAGTTTATGGATGTGTAAACGCTGCCAACTCACTCATAAGCTAAATAACTTCGGACTTTATGTAAAGTTTGTGAGTGAAAAGGCCATGTTTACATATCCATTAACACCTCCAAAAGAACTTTTATTTCTTATAATTCCATCCTTTGAAATTAAAACAATGTTGTTGCTGAATTTTTCCTCGGAGCAAATTAATGGGGAAGAAGCGTTTATTGAGAAATAAATTCTTTGTTGTTCATGATGTTGACAAATAGCAGTTGGAATTATTTAGTAATAAAATTATATAAATGAAGATTTTCAGAGGAATTCATATTTTGCAAATTTAGTTTTTACCTTTTCACTTCTTTTGCTGTAAATAATAATGATATATTTATACGTCACTATTTTGGTCAACAAAATATGTGCAGAAGTAGTTTAGCTTTCTTTGTTACTTTGTGATAGAATTAAGAAAACATATACTGTTATGTTCATTAATTTATGTAAATAAATTTGATTCAATTTAATTGGATTCTTCAGCAGGAAAAAAGGTTCTTAGATGGCGTTTAAATTTACAAAGGGAGATAATTCATGACATTGGATTTCCTGATATTGATTTTAAAGTGGAAAGGGTGTCTTAAAACTGTGCATCCATTTTGTGTTTCTGATGAAAATTGGTATTTACCATTAAAATGTTGTAAAAAAAGATTTTGAATAGTTAAGTGATAATAAATGAAATTAAATAATAACCAACATTTATGCTGAGAGTGTGCAAAATATGCCACTTTTTGAAAAAAAGATTATTTAATTAAGGAGAGATTATTATACAGAAATAATAAGAGAAAAATCATATTCTCATGGTTCTTTCAAAAATTTGATCAGTGACCCAATATTTTTATGCCCCCAGATCGAGGAGCGGGAGGGCAAATTGTTTTTGTCCCGTCTGTCTGTGCGTCCGAAACTTTAACCTTGGCTATAACGTTTGAACTATGTAGGGTAGACTTTTCATACTTGGCAAGTGTATAGGTCTAGTCAAGAGGAACATAAGTTGCAAAAAAATTAGGTCAGGTCAAAGGTCAAAATCACAGAGGTTAAAAAGGGGTGAAATTGGCTGTTTTCACATATTTGACTGTAGAATCCTTATTATATATCGTATTGAGACAGGGTTTGCTTTATGTTATTGCTAATAGAATTGCACAACTGTAGTATGCTGACAGATTTGAGGTTACTGTTTTTGAGAAACAAAAGGCCCATAGGGGGACAAACTAAAAAAAATTAATTTCTAAATTTTTTCTCAGATCTTGATGCAGTATTTTTCTGTAGGTTTCTTATAGAACATTTAACAATTAAAAGCATTTCAGTAAACAAGAGGCCCAAAGGGGCTTCATCTGTTTTGCAATAAAGGGGTTGAATTGGGGTGTTTTTATGGTAATAAACAACTTTTGAACTATGTAAGATAGACTTTTAATACTTGGCAAGTGTACAGGTCTTGTCAAGAGGAACATAAATATGCAAAAAAATTAGGTCAAAGGTCAAGGTCACAGAGGTCAAAAGTAGGTAAAATTGGATACTTTCATATATTTTACTGTAGAATCTTGGGGCATATGTACAAACACATCTTGTTTATTTAATAGTTGCAAAGTGATTCCTGTTATACACTTTGTACTACATTTTTACCAAAATCTATTGTTTTGTGTAATAAAAAATTCTAAGATTGTATTTTCTCTCTATATAAACTATGTAAAAAAGTCAAAATCTTGCTATTTTTGGAAGCTTCTTCCTGAAAACAAATTCAGTGACCTATTGATTTTTTTCTAAAAATTTTGAAGTGCATTCAATAACATTACAATTACAGAAAAATAAGGAAAATCTATCATTTTGTTTTAAGTCCCCAAATTAACCTAATATGACATTTATATTATAGAAGTATTTGTTGAAACATTTGGAAGTTCTGTAACTGAATATTTAGTTCATAGGGCATTGGAAATTTATTCATCAAGATATGAACATTTAATCTAATATTTAGTTTAATTGCTAACTCATTGTTGTATTAGTGCACTTTTATCATTGCCATGTGTGCATAATCAGTTTTTGTTTTGTTAATTAACAGGTATTGCTTAGGAAAACTGGTATACCAATTACTCTGTCCATTCTATACATCAGTGTTGCAAGGAGATTAGGTATTGAGTTACAGCCTGTCAATTTCCCATCACATTTCCTTATCAAGTGGAAAGAACATCCATTGTGAGTTTCATGTCGACTATGTCACATTAATTTATATCATTCAATATAACCAAGCATTATTTTTTCTATGCACCCACAAGTCGGGGGGGCATATTGTTTTACCCTTGTCTGTCTGTTTGTCTGTCTGTCCGTGTAAATAAAATCACAACTCTTGATGTTTTTCAGAAATTTCAACAACTTCAAAGGAATCTAACTTACAATGAGTAGATGTACTCACATTCATCATTTGGAATTTTCAAAATGGCTGCCATTCCCATGGGAACTCAAAAAGGGCGGGAAAATTAAAATGTTTCAAATTGGATGGAATTTTACTGGAAGGTTGCCTAGCA
Organism: Modiolus philippinarum; assembly: GCA_002080025.1. Classification (NCBI taxonomy): domain Eukaryota; kingdom Metazoa; phylum Mollusca; class Bivalvia; order Mytilida; family Modiolidae; genus Modiolus; species Modiolus philippinarum. The sequence continues at coordinate 40,771 of MJUU01042386.1, forward strand.
CCCATAGAAAAGATTTTTGGGCTCAGAATTTCAAAATGGCCATGGTTGCCATGGAGACTGAAAAAAGTAGGAAAATAAAAAATGTCTCAAATAGAATGAAACTTTACAGAAAGGTTGCCTACCACCAATAGAAATGATTTAAGGGCTCACCACATGGAAATATGGTTGCTGATTGAAATTTTGAAAGGGTGATAATTGTATATTTTCTGGAGAAAATGGGGAGGTATTTCATCATGTCCATACTTGTACTTGTCAACACTTGTATTGTGTCCACACTTGTATTGTGTCCACACATTCTTTAAGTTGCACTTACCCTATTAATTCAGGGTTCAGTAATCAGGTGCCTAATTGGTTCCATTCAGAGACAGCTCTAGTTTAATTCAATTGATATAAAATTTTCCAAGATTTTTCTAAAACTTTCAAAACTGAGGCTTCACCCCATCCCATATATTTTTGTTTGCAAACATTGACAATAGTAGTTAAATAAAAGTTGTCTGTCTATTTATCTGTCTGTAGATACTTTATGTCTGTAGGTAATATTAAACAAACTTTAGAGGATTTTTTGTCAGTTATTTTCTGAATGCTAGGTACCTTATGAACCTATGCATAAATCATTTTCAGACTGATTTGTCAAATTTTGAAGAAATTTTAAAGGTTACTTTAAAATTTACCAGTATTTGCAAATTTCGCTGCATCAGCAATCGTTTATTTGATAGCAGCAATGTTTATGTATTGATGGTTGCCACTAGATTTGGTTTCCTGCCATCAATTTCTAATTGGCATAATAAAATTTTCAAATACATTGCAGTTATCTCCTGCAAAGACGTTTAATTATTTTGTAAATCAAATTCAAAGGTTAAAGTTCTGATAAATATTCATTCTTTAACATTGACTGTTTAACAACTGGATGTCAGCTCCTTGTTTAGTATAAATATTCCATCTTTAAAATGATAAAAAAAACAACATTCATGTATTTCAGTGCTATGCAAGACTTGCAGTATACCTATATTGATGCCTTTGAAAAAGGACAGTTCCTAACACAGAGTGACTTATCAGAAAGAATAGGTCTTCCTGAAGAAATGGCAAATCTACCAGAACTTTGTAGATCTGTACCACCTGCACAGGTAAGTTTCATGCTGCATGGGTGACAGGTTTCATGCTGTATGGTTGACTTATTAGAGAGAATAGGTCTTCCTGAAGAAATGGCAAATCTACCAGAGCTTTGTAGATCTGTACCACCTGCCAAGGAGCTGAAGAAGTGGCAAATCTACCAGAGCTTTGTAGATCTGTACCACCTGCATGGGTAAGTTTCTTGCTGCATGAAGATCAGTTTCACCTATTCAGATGTGTCATAAACATGGGTATATTGAATACCAATGTGAATGTTATGTACTTGTACTGACTGAGTACTCGTTTATACCAGTTGCCTCATCTCCTTTGGAATAATCTTGATACTGGAATGGTGAAAATGGCTAGTAGGCAGCCGCTAAAGTGGTAATCATTTATTCAAAGCAAATCTCCTACAGTTTTTCAAGACAAAAGATTTTTTTTTGTGCAGATCATATATCAGAGCTGTGCCTCACATGGCTATAGCCAGGGTGAGCATTTGCCTTCACTTTGCATTGGTCATTTCATTCAAGATATTCTCCTCTGAACATAAAAATCACAAACTTTCAAGCGGACCTCCCAGGCACTGTCGTTACCAAGTTTGGTTTCATTTGGCTCCATGGTTTTAGAGATCTTGATGAGGTGCAAACATAAAAACTGCAAACTTTTAAGGGGAATACCTAAGGACGTATGTGACAAAGTTTGGTTCCAATTGTCTCTATGGTTTCAGTGGAAAACATTGAAATTGTCCTCCTAAACTCCTATGGCAATTTAAACCAAACTTGCAACAGTGGTCATAAGATGTCTCAGAGGAGTATGGTTAGTCTGCAACTCCAGGAACATGGTTTAGCATTGGATCCTATAACATAAAGGTCTATAAACATTAGCTGAAAATAAGAACCATTAATAATAACAGCAAAGTATATTTGACTGTCTATGTCCATGTCAGCTATGGATGCAAACATTGAAATGGTTCAGTATGTTGTAAATTTTGACAGACAATTTGCTAATATTATAATTAACAAGTGTCTTAAACATTTCTGATGTTATAATGAATTGCAGAACCTTCTATATTTAGGTGTATACAAGGATGGCAAGAAACTTGATTATTATTGGTCGACAACAAGGACAGATGGGAGATAACTTGTTAGGATTACGGAATGCCTTAGAATTATATCTAGTTATTTTACCGGATGATGCTGAAGTGTTAATGTTACAGGCGAGGATAAATTTACACCTCAATGTAGACCTGACTGATGTAAGTTACTGAGTAGTGCTTTATATTCCTGGTACGGAATTTTCATGGTTTTCAGTTTTGGAATTATTAGCAAATTTTTGCTGGTTTTTAATTCTTCAGTGTTGTTATGCAGGTGATAGCCAGCAATCATAGTTCACTATCATAAAGTTATGAACTACGGTTAGCATTCTGTTGGTACTTTGGGGATATTTAAATTATACAGCAAGTTTAGATGATGTCAAGATCGATGCATGTCTTAATACAGAGACTGCCGAGATGAACATGGCAGCATCAACAGCGTCAACAAACATTCTAGTACTGCAATGCATAAAAGATATTACCCACAAAAGGCCATTTAAGCACAAGATAACTTAATCGTTTGGCGCAAAAAATATTTAGAAATTGCAAAGCTTCCCTATATTATTTGAAAAAATCGAATGAAAGGCTATAATGTTTAAATGAACATCAACAAACATATAAGAAAGAGTAACTGTATAGACTTCTGTAATGATTTCAAAATACTTGTGTTTGACCATCTTGCTTTACGTTAATTTTAAATCACTTACATGTAGGTAATTAGAAATGCTTTATTTAATGACCGTATGATCGTAATCTCAACACAATATCACAGGAGTCTGAAATCTTTTCAATATAGTGGTTCTGTTAGATAAAATGTCAAAACCCCACACTGAGCTATGGGAACAAAGTGAGCGTAAAGCCCTCTGTTTCCCTTAAATTTAAAGATTTTGATGTTTTCCTTAACAGGGGGCCATATGGATATTTATTAAAAGATAGAAAAGTGTTTTATTCCAAAGGAAATAACAAAAAATAATAAAATACAAGTGAAAAAAAAAATCAGAAGACTGGTCTCCAGATATTGAAATTCAGTATTAGAAACTAAGACATATACACAAAAGTAGATAATGTCTCTTCCAAAAACCTTTTCTGTTGAATTTTTACCACTCCTACTCTAGTTGCAGACACTATATATATAGTAAGCTGTCATTTTCTTGCTTGCATGAGATTATAAAGATGGAAAACAGTATATTTCCATTTTAACTCCTTGATTTTACCAAAAATCATCTTTTATTAATGTTCTTTTTAACATCTAAACCAAAATCTGAAACCTATTGAGTGGCACACTGAAAATACATGTATTGGTAGTTTTGTTTATAGTTGTCCTATAAGAGAATTTGGTTTATATTGAAACCTTTATTAAGCATATCTTAAAATGTTCACTTTAATAGGTAATGGAGAATTTACAAAGGACAGCAAGTTTTGACAATAGACAAGCTTTAGTAGGACATCTTTTAGAGGAGGCTAGAAGACAAATGTTGACTTATGAAAGTGAAAGGAAGAAAAAGGTTTGATTAAATGATTGGATTTATAGTTTTTTTCTTGTGGTTAAGGTTCTTTAATCCTTATACTGCTGTGCATGAATGGACATCATAAATTTGGTATTCTATCAAAATCTAATAGAGATTCTTTCATCCTTTAAATAGAACTTTAGCTGCACATATTGTTCATGGATTTTCAAGTAAAAGTATACACTTCGTATTCACTTTAGAACATAAGCAATCGTGGATATTATCACACTTGCTGAAAAAAAATTGATTGATTGGTGTTCTAAAAGCAAATTGATTAAATTGTACCCTGGATTTAAAGCTTACTATTGATGCAAGTCGGAGTTTAAATTTGTGAAATGGTGAAAAACGGCAATAAAAGTTAATGAAATGAGTCTGTCAGAGAAAAACAAGAACTGCACATTGTTTGAATTTGTTTCCACCTTCTTATACAGAGGAGAGTTAAAGTTTGAAGTAACCATAATGTAATTTTTATGTTATGAATAGTTTTGATAGGAACAGAGTTCTCAAAATACTAATAATTTAGTGCCAGAATTTGAATATGCAGTAGGGGTAAAAAGTTCTGTTTAAATATTAATTTCATATAATTGAGACCAATATCTAGATAGTATCAGAAAAAAAAGTGACATGTTTGTTTTTTTTGTTTGAGATTTCTGTGTTGTGATTTTTTTTAATAATCAGGTGCTTACAAGCAGAAATCCTAATCATGCAATTAAGCAAAAAAGCAAAATAGAATAAAAAAGATAACAGGAAACACCTACAATGGCCAAAAAAAACACACATTCACATGCCACAATGTAAGCAATTAATAGCAGTACATTTTTTTTTAATATCAGAGGATGTCAGTTGTAGATTTGACAGTCAAAAATTTATAAATTGTGTATTGAGGACATTAAGGTAGTACGGGAGTTAAAAACTGTGTATCATTCATGCTCATCTGACAAAACAAGGAATTCGCTATGGGAATGTTGGCAAAATGATTTTTAATATCTTAGAATAGTAAAATTTGATCAAAGAAGGCACTTTTGTTGGCTCACCATGCAAAGTATTGTACTTTTTCATGAAACTCCCGTTCTATTAAGGGGAGATAATTTAGATAAAAATAATGGGAAAAAATCGTTTTTTTGTCATTTATTGGCCGGGTTGCACGGAGTGCAAATCCGGGAAATAGTATGGTGAATGTTGGGCGGGCGGGCGGGGAAATTGAGTACCTTTTTTGTGAAATCAACTCCTCCTACAGTTTTCAACCCAGATCTTTGAAACTTTAAAGAATGTTTCTATATATATTGAAGATGTGCACCTGACTTTATGGATTTATTTTGGAAATTTTTTCCTAATTTTTCGGACTTTGGAACATAGTCATTTTTTACCAATGTTTTCAACAGAGGGTACCTATTTTGTGAAATCAACTCCTCCCACAGTTTTCAACCTAGATATTTGAAACTTTACAGAATGTTTCTTTATATATTGAAGATGTGCACCTGCCTTTATAGAATTATTTCGGAAATTTTTATACTATTTTTCCGGACTTTGGAACTTAGTCTTTTTTATCGATGTTTTCAACAGAGGATACCTATTTTGTGAAATCAACTCCTCCCACAGTTTTCAATCTAGATAGTTGGAAACTTTACAGAATGTTTTTATATATATTGAAGATGTGCACCTGCCTTTATGGAATTATTTAGGAAATTTTTTCCTTATTTTTCCGAACTTTGGAACTTAAACTTTTTTATCGATGTTTTCAACAGAAGGTACCTATTTTGTGAAATCAACTCCTCCTACAGTTTTCAACCCAGATCTTTGAAACTTTAAAGAATGTTTCTATATATATTGAAGATGTGCACCTGACTTTATGGAATTATTTCGGAGATGTTTTCCTATTTGTCCGGACTTTGGAACTTAGTCTTTTTTCAATGTTTTCAAAAGAGGGTACCTATTTTGTGAAATCAACTCCTCCCACAGTTTTCAATCTAGATAGTTGAAATTTTACAGAATGTTTCTATATATATTGAAGATGTGCACCTGCCTTTTATGGAATTATTTCGGAAATTTTTTCCTTATTTTTCCTAATTTTGGAACTTAGACTTTTTTATCGATGTTTTCAACAGAAGGTACCTATTTTGTGTAATCAACTCCTCCTACAGTTTTCAACCCAGATCTTTGAAACTTTACAGAATGTTTCTATATATATTGAAGATGTGCACTTGACTTTATGGAATTATTTCAGAAATTTTTTCCTATTTTTGGGGTTAGGGTTAGGGACTTAGGAATTGATCAGATTTTTTTTTGACATTTTCAACAATGTACATATCAGTTTTGTGAAATCAACCAATTCTTTGATTTTTGACCAAGATCTTTGAAACAGTAATGATGTGCGCTCAACATTTTTGAATTGGTTAAGAATTGTTTTCCTATTTTTTTCTGGACTTTTTTTTTTGACTTTGGAAGTTACCCGAACCCAGAACGGTGAAATTTAGTCCTCTTACACTTTTCTACCCAGATCCTTGAAATTTAAAAGCATATTCTCTACTGCCCACACAGACTCATTTATGTTAAAGGTCCATTAAATAAGGAACCCATAAAACATCATCAAAACGCAACCCGGCCATTTGTGTCTTTGACCCATTTTTCAAAAATTATTTTGGTGACCCCAAATTTTTTTTCATGAAAATCGAAGGCAAGTATAACAGTTAATTAATTACCTAATTTAAAAAAATTCTATTTGATATAACTAAAATAAATAAAATTATTCTAAAATTTGCTAATTTTCCCAATTATTTCAACCAAAATTGCTGATTTTTACATGGTAGATTTGAGCTTATGTGGCGGGTGACACCCAATTTTCTTTTTATTTTTTGTAAGCTCATATAACAAAGTACATCAAAATAAAAGAAAATTATATCTGACAGTTTTTTAACCCCAGAACCACCTTAATTGAATAAGTTAGTATATTTAAGAAAACACTATATATTTTTTTCAGAGAAAAGTGAAGTTAAGAAACGAAAATAAAAGTGTAGAATTTGCTGTTGGCATGGTGATGAGACACAAAAGGTAAATTTGTTGTGAAGTGTTACATAAGCATTTATTAAATTAGTGTCTATCCAAGGACCTTCTCTGAGGTCCACGTTGAGTATGCTTTTAATGGCAGAATCAAAACTTGTATTGAAGTTGTAGGGTAGTTATGTCAAGATAGGTAGTCTGAAACAGATGGTATTTTGGGTATTTTGCAACGACTGGTTTGGCATTGACTAGATTCGAACAACAATTAGTCTGGGATGTTGCGTCTGTTGATTGCCGTTGATTGAACAATGTTCAATCTGGGTGCTGCGTGTAATTGCCCCTGAGAAGATTTTAGTCATACAAAGCTTGAAGGTAAATTTATGTCATTTGAGTATTTCAGTCATTTTCAATAGCATACACTCTTATATCGTAGCAAAAACTAAGATACATTGTTACACAAAGCACTTGGCATCATATTTCTTGGACAAATTATTATCTACATATACAACAGCGCATTGATGAGGTCTTGTCAGCTTTTGTGTCTTTGTCACCACTCACAAACCTTCCATTACTTGGTGACTTTCAGAAAAAATGGTTCTTTTTATCTTTCCTTTTTCTGATGTCATCAGATTAGACACATACACATACATGACAGAGACAAGTAATGATTCATAGCATACATGGACAGTACATACTATTTCAAAAGATAAGATGCTGATCATAGACACTAATCCATCAGTCCCTTTGGGACTTTGATTATTGCTATGAAAAATCCATGATATTTTTCTGAATTAAAATGAGTTTCTTTTGCTATATGTATTGAAAATAAAAAGACATTTGTACATATTTGAATTGTTTAAAGTATTGGGTAAGGCCACACTAATTTAATTTCTTTTTTTTATTTTTTATTTATTTGTTTTTTAATAGTCAGGCTTTTACAGAGACTCTTACAGCACCACCTGACTAGGGTGTACAGGGGTATTAAATTGAAATATATATATAAAAAAAAACACTGACTATTTTTTACAAGAAATATAAGTTAGATCATTCAATTCAAAATATAAGTATATAATGTTTTTGAAATAAATCCTTATATATATCAATTAAAAAAAAAAAATGTCCATTCACTCTCTTTTCCTTCCTTCAACTATATACAATATCATTAATCCTTTTATTTTAATATTCATTCATTACTTCTTTCCAATTTAATTTCTTGTTCGTCGGACCCGCTCGCACATACTTTGAAAAATAAAATAAAAATAAAAATAAAATTTTACCGCATTCCACCCCTTTCTGGTTCGAACTGAATTTTAAAGTTAATTTCTCGCTTCCTGTTTGAGAAAAATATGTTCAAATGGATCACGTTTGCTGACAAAATTGACAAGTTTACTGCCTTTAATTGATACATTTTGTAATATATTTCAAGAAAACACAACATTTTTTTTCAATCATGCAGCAAGGTAGGTTCGTGATCTGTAAATGTCATCTCTTTACAAAAAACAAGGATGTATAAGAACGATCTCTGCGCGAATCATTGCCAGTCAGCTTTGAAATATTAAAAAACTTGGTACATGTATGTTGTTTTAACGACACCTTTCACTTTGTCTTTGTGCCATGACGCCCTTGTTGAACTGAATCATTGAAAATTAAAAACGAAACACATTGCTATTTTCATGATAAATCTGACATCTGACCTTTTCATAGACATATTTGTATGAAAGGAAGCAAGAAAACTTATTGCACCTGTAATCAATACATACATGTAAACTGATCACAACAGGTGATCTGATTATGACCAGAATCCTGAATATAGTATGTCTAGCAGTTTAGGATTTCACCAGATTATGTCAGTCTGATAGTTAAATTTCACCAAGATTTCAATTTGAGCTTTGTACCAATCCTTGCAGCAATTAAAAAATGTATTACAAACTGGGTTAATGCCTCTGCATGGTAGACTGTAGTTTTTGAAGTTATCTCCATTGTAGTAAGCTGGCCAGTACTTAGGTGCTGGCAAATAGAAAAAATGCANTATATATATTGAAGATGTGCACCTGCCTTTATGGAATTATTTAGGAAATTTTTTTCCTTATTTTTCCGAACTTCGGAACTTAGACTTTTTTATCGATGTTTTCAACAGAAGGTACCTTTTTTTGTGAAATCAACTCCTCCTACAGTTTTCAACCCAGATCTTTGAAACTTTAAAGAATGTTTCTATATATATTGAAGATGTGCACCTGACTTTATAGAATTATTTCGGAAATGTTTTCCTATTTGTCCGGACTTTGGAACTTAGTCTTTTTTATCAATGTTTTCAAAAGAGGGTACCTATTTTGTGAAATCAACTCCTCCCACAGTTTTCAATCTAGATCGTTGAAATTTTACAGAATGTTTCTATATATATTGAAGATGTGCACCTGCCTTTATGGAATTATTTCGGAAATTTTTTCCTTATTTTTCTGAACTTTGGAACTTAGACTTTTTTATCGATGTTTTCAACAGAAGGTACCTATTTTGTGAAATCAACTCCTCCTACAGTTTTCAACCCAGATCTTTGAAACTTTACAGAATGTTTCTATATATATTGAAGATGTGCACTTGACTTTATGGAATTATTTCAGAATTTTTTTCCTATTTTTTGGGTTAGGGTTAGGGACTTAGGAATTGATCAGATTTTTTTTTGACATTTTCAACAATGTACATATCAGTTTTGTGAAATCAACCAATTCTTTGATTTTTGACCAAGATCTTTGAAACAGTAATGATGTGCACTCAACATTTTTGAATTGGTTAAGAATTGTTTTCCTATTTTTTTCTGGACTTTTTTTTTTGACTTTGGAAGTTACCTGAACCCAGAACGGTGAAATTTAGTCCTCCTACACTTTCCTACCCAGATCCTTGAAATTTAAAAGCATATTCTCAACTGCCCACACAGACTCATTTATGTTAAAGGTCCATTAAATAAGGAACCCATAAAACATCATCAAAACGCAACCCGGCCATGTGTTTGACCCATTTTTCAAAAATTAGTTCGGTGACCCCAAATTTTTTTTCATGAAAATCAAAGGCAAGTATAACAGTTAATTAATTACCTAATTTAAAAAAATTCTATTTGATATAACTAAAATAAATAAAATTATTCTAAAATTTGCTAATTTTCCCAATTATTTCAACCAAAATTGCTGATTTTTACATGGCAGATTTGAGCTTATGTGGCGGGTGACACCCAATTTTCTTTTTATTTTTTGTAAGCTCATATAACAAAGTACATCAAAATAAAAGAAAATTATATCTGACAGTTTTTTAACCCCCGAACCACCTTAATTGAATAAGTTAGTATATTTAAGAAAACACTATATATTTTTTTCAGAGAAAAGTGAAGTTAAGAAACGAAAATAAAAGTGTAGAATTTGCTGTTGGCATGGTGATGAGACACAAAAGGTAAATTTGTTGTGAAGTGTTACATAAGCATTTATTGGATTAGTGTCTATCCAAGGACCTTCTCCGAGGTCCACGATGAGTATGCTTTTAATGGCAGAATCAAAACTTGTATTGAAGTTGTAGGGTAGTTATGTCAAGATAGGTAGTCTGAAACAGATGGTATTTTGGGTATTTTGCAACGACTGGTTTGGCATTGACTAGATTCGAACAACAATTAGTCGGGGGTGTTGCGTCTGTTGATTGCCATTGATTGAACAATGTTCAGTCTGGGTGTTGCGTGTAATTGCCTCTGAGAAGATTTTAGTCATACAAAGCTTGAAGATAAGTTTATGTCATTTGAGTATTTCAGTCATTTTCAATAGCATACACTCTTATATCGTAGCAAAAACTAAGATCCATTGTTACACAAAGCACTTGGCATCATATTTCTTGGACAAATTATTATCTACATAAACAACGGTGCATTGCTGAGGTCTTGTCAGCTTATGTGTCTTGGTCACCACTCACAAACTTTCCATTACTTGGTGACTTTCAGAAAAAATGGTTCCTTTTATATGTCTTTATTCTGATGTCATCAGATTAGACACATACACATACATGACAGAGACAAGTAATGATTCCTAGCATACATGGACAGTACATACTATTTCAAAAGATTAGATGCTGATCATTGCCATCATAGACGCTATGAAAAATCCATGATATTTTTCTGAATTAAAATGGGCTTCTTTTTGCTATATGTATGGAAAATAAAAAGACATTTGTACATATTTGAATTGTTTAAAGTATTGGGTAAGTCTACACCAATTTAATTTCTTGTTCGTCAGACCCACCCCCACGTACTTTTTCAAAAATGAAATAAAGATAAAAATAAAATTTTCCCGCATTCTGCCCCTTTCCTGTTCAAACTGAATTTTAAAATTAATTTCTGGCTTCCTGTTTTAGAAAAATCTGTTCAAATGGTTCATGTTTGCCTACAAAATTGACAAGTTTACTGCCTTTAATTGATACATTTTGTAATATATTTCACGATAAATGCAGATATATCCAAATGTATTATGTTTTAAGCAGTAAACATGCTTCAACGATTTTTGACACAAAAAAACACAACATTTGTTTTCAATCTTGCAGCGAGGTAAGTTCGTAATTGGTAAATGTCATCTCTTTACAAAAAACAAGGATGTATAACAACGATTTCTGCGTGAATCATTGCCTGTCAGCTTTGAAATATTGAAAAACTTGGTACATGTATGTTATTTTAACGACACCTTCCACTTTGTCTTTGTGCCATGACGCCCTTGTTGAACTGAATTATTGAAAATTAGAAACGAAACACATTGCTATTTTCATGATAAAAATTTTTATGAAAGAAAGCAAGAAAACTTATTGCACCTGTAATCAATACATAAACTGATCACAACAGGTGATCTGGTTGTGACCAGCATCCTGAATATAGTATGTCTAGCAGTCTAGGATTTATCGGAGGTGTCCTTTATTTACATGTGATGGCAATTATTTCTATATTCACACAAGACTCAAAATAATGAAAACGTTTTCTTAGTTATAGGCAAATTAGGAGTGTAGACAGGTAGAGTTACACATGTAAGTTGGTGCAGGGTGCTGTCTGTCTTGTATATGTACTACACTGTAACAGGGCTAGGTACTTGCATCATCTTACTTGCTCTGCATACATGTATATGCGAGTTACATGTAGGTTGTGTTTGCACTGTAATCCTCACTGTGCTTGTTGTCCATATTCGATATAAAAATTTCACCAGATTATGTCAGTCTGATTGTTAAATTTCACCATGATTTCAATTTGAGCATTGTATCAATCCTTGCAGCAATTAAAAAATGTATTACAAACTGGGTTATGCCTCTGCATGTTAGACTGTAGTTTTTGAAGTTATCTCCATTGTAGTAAGCTGGCCAGTACTTAGGCGCTGGAAAATAGAAAAAAATGCACAATATTACAATATCCAATGCCCTCATGCAGTGATTACCCTTAAGTTAGTTTTTGGTGTTGCCTTTAAATAAGCTTGGTTTGTTGTGCACTTTATAAATTTCTGATTCTGTTACTTGCTAGGCCTCTAAACAGTATATAGTTTTTGTCTGTCTTCCAAATGTTTTCATTTTATCTGTTCTTAAGAGATACTAAAGAATGTATTATTTGTCAAAATGAGTACTGAAATTGACTACGACTAAAGTATTTTTGTCAATTTGCAATAAGTTCTGTGGTGATGATGAGAGAATGCAGTCTGACTAATATAAATAGAGAAGCAACTTCTTGCTTGAGTTGATCTTGCTAGTTGCTTTAATTTTAATTTGCAACAATTTGAGGTCATGATTGTTCTCCTGAATTGGAAAACATGTGTATGAATAATCATAAAGGCACAGAACTTTATATTTAATTATAAGCAAAATAAAATTGAGAGAAATTGTAAATGAAAATAAATGTTCCAAATATATTGGTAAGAATATAATCAAGACACAATACATTTATGTGTTCTTCTTACAATACAAATGTATCTGAGATTAATGGAACCATTTAAGAGTTAATATGAGGTATTATTCTATAATATATAAATACTAATGGTAAAGTTGCATTGACATTAAAATGAATAAAAAAGGATATTCACTCGATAGAAAGGATATTCACTCCATGAAAAGGATATTCACCGCGGGAAACGTCACGTGCGACATATTTTTAGAAAAAGGGAAATCCCGTATTTATATCGTCCAATCACATTGCTATGTAACATTGTCGCGTGACAACGTCATCGGCATCACTAAAAACAGAATTGCTTCATCTAAAGAAAAGAAGATCAGCGAAAATGGTGCAAATATGCAAAGAGGAAGACACTTGAAATACGAAACAAGTCAGCCTAACACTGGTAAAGGCGTTCACACAATATTTTGGGAAAAAATCTCCCGACGGATGTCGACAACACATAGCGCAGAATCGTCGCACATTACACAGATGCAAGGAGTGAAAAGGAAGAACACAAGCATTCATTTAAAAGACAGAAATCATCGATTATTTAGGACAAAAAATTTATTCTTTAAATAAAGTCTTTAAAGAACGTTCACTTGTTACATTAAAATGTCAATTCCCTCCCTTCTTCACAATCTCCCACCAATGACGAACAATCGAAAAAAACCGCAAACTCAGTGTTAGCTAGAATCTGTAAATTTCTGACAGTAAAGATAATAATAATGTTATATTTATTGTTCTACTCATCCTCAAAATATTTTTTGAAAGTATATATTTCATTTATTTTATGCAAATGTTCAAAGCTTCTTTAATCGTTAATTCGACACCCATAGAAAATTTCTAGGTGTATAGTATAATACATAATAAAAAGAATTATTATGTATTTATCGGATAATAGAATAAAACAGTTACTGTCTTTAGTTTCGGTAAATGTGCAGTGTTATTGACTTTTGGGAAAACAGATATTCACCTCGCCATGCGGCTCGATGAATATCTGTTTCCCCAAAAGTCAATAACACTGCACATTTACCTCAACAAAAGACAGTAACTGTATAATACCATCTTTATCAAATAAATATTTTATATGTTTTCAAAAAAAAAAAAAAAAATAGAGTACTCGCTCGACCCTGTGTTTTGGTACTCGCCTCAAAATAATCAATTTTTAAAATAAAAATTAAATAATGTTCTTATCGCTCGCTCGCCCCAAATTTTTAGGTCAAAAAGTCATAAGAACAAGAAATTAAATTGGTGTGGCCTAATGTGGATTTTTAGCACTGTACCTGTTCAAAATAATTGCAGCTTTCGTAGAAATAATATGAGAAATTTGTATTATGTATGTAAATTTTGCAGATATAATTACATGTGTGTTATTTATGGCTGGGACTCTAAGTGTCAAGCCAGTCAGGAGTGGATATATCAGATGGGAGTTAATCACTTACCTAACAAAGAAAAACAACCATTTTATAATGTATTGGTGGACGATTGCAGTAATAGATATGCAGCTCAGGGTAATAAAGGGTTAAATTTTACTAAATTTTAAGGTTTCACTTTTACGCATTATAATGTAGGTGTAATGTATTGTTATCTCTTTTAATGGCCGATGAGCGGCTTTGTATTTAGACCAAGTGCATTTATAGGGTATATTTGATTGCAAAGATTTTATTTGAAAACTACATACTGTCACTCCATACTTATACTTATTAGTGAGCATTACAGTATAATATAAGTTAGTTTGGTAGAAATAGAATTAATTTTGAAAACCCAAAGTGAGATAACTGTAGACAAAAAAATCAAGTTCATGTACTTAACAGAAAAAGGCATAATACCTATGGCAGGTGCTCTGGAAGGGCTGTCATGTCCATGTTAAAAGAAATCCATCACATTTGCAAGCATTAAGGTAAAAGTAAAACTTACATGACAAAAAAAAAATAATAAAATACCTTAGATTCTGAGGTCTTATATGAGATTTTTTTCCATACATGACCGCTTAATCTGTCACTTAAAAGCTCGAAAATTTGATATCTTGAATTTTTCAAACACCATGTATTTTATTTTTTGCATGTTTTACAACTTGGATATCACCCCATAGCTCAGTTTAAAGAAGTTCCTTAAGTTTTCAAACAACTGAAGATTAACCATATTCCATAAACAATATTTGGTAAAATTTATGTTAATATGAAACTTTACCTTAAAAATAACATTATACAAAATGAATTTATTCTGATTTTTCAGAAAATTTGGAACTACCACAGTCTTTCCAGGAAATCAGCCATCCTGAGGTTGGAAAATATTTCCATGAATTTGCTGGCAACCATTATATCCCAAATAATGAAAAACTTTCAGAGTATCCAGAAGATATTGATGTTTTACATAAACTCTTACGAGAGCATGAGGAACAGTCTACAGATATGGATTCAGAGCCATCATAGATATTCTTTATTGCCGAAAACGTGTTCAGTTATTTGACTGTTATTTTGTCTGTGATAATATGGAGGAGAATGAAGAATTTTCCAATTTTATTTTTTGTTTTTAGATCATAATCAGCATCAGAGTGGTAATTTCATACGATACTGTTCAGTTTCAAACTATTATCCCTAAATGGAGATAATCATACAAAGTGAAAACAGGATTCAATTAAAGCTTACTAAAAGAAAAATATTGCACAAAATTTGATAGAGGATTATGAAATTCAGGTAGATCAACTCTTAATACATGGCACACTCAATTGCACATATTATAATATTCAAATTTGATGGGGAATTGAATCGATTTTCAAGACAGAATGTTCTTCTCAGCTTTTTCATTATTGTGTCCTTATTATTTGGCTAATATTAAATTTCATATTTTCATACTTAGAGCTTTTTCCATATTTTTTTTTTTATCTCTTACACTATATAGAATTTTTGTCATAATTACACCTTATGTAAGTAAGCTGTATTCTGATTGGTTACTAGCCATTGTATTTTTTGGCAAATACCCCTTCCCCGTGGTATTTGTCCCAGAGTCATCTGTGCGCTTTGAAAAATGAGACATTTGGTATAATTATACAGATATATCATGAACGTTGGGGAATTTCCAATAAAACAAGTCTTGGGTCTAAATTTCCCTTGCCTTTCAGGTTTGGGAAATTTTACCGCCCCGCAACTTGTATATTGGCAAATATCTCTCTTTATTATGATATATCTGTTCAAAATCATATGTTAACCTGTAGATTTTTTCTGATCAATTGATATTTTATATGTATCTCTTTTGAATATAAGAAAATGAGAAAAAAAATTGTTTGTCATTCATTGAATATGAAAACTAAACATGTTGTCAGATTGCCCTATATATTCATTGTAAATATTGATGAAAAACACAGAATTTGGCCTGTTTTCAAAGCTTGAAAGAAGAAAAATATTGTCTGGATCATAAATTTATTTATCTTTTTAGCAAATATGTTAAGGTCTACAAAATTTCTTAAAATAAGAAATCTTTTTAAGGTTCCTATTAGGCTCTATAAAAATGTTCTGTCAAAATTTTGAATATGCAAAAATCAAACAAATTTCATTGACTTATTTGATTGGTTAACTTGGCGGGTGATACGAGACAGTATATTACCAAATATTTTTTTTCATTGCATGTGCCTCAAGACGGAGATTAATAGTAAAGTTGAGAATCAGCTAGAAAACAGTCATTGATTAATCAAAATAATCAGATACAACCTTCCGAACTATTTTGCATAAATATCATGTGCTTTTGTTTTTAACTAAAGTATTTCCAATGCAATGCATTTTGTATTGAGTTATGGGACTTTGACTACAATAATTACTCCGTTATATTAAAAAAATGGACCTTGTAAGCGCTCTCATGGCTTCAAATTGTAACAGATTTTCATGAAAGTTACATAAAATGTTTATACCACAAATACTTTGGTCAAGTTCGAAAATCAGCCTCGTTCAATACTTTTTGTTGGAGTTGTGGGACTTTTGACCACAATAATAACTCTGTTTTATCCAAAAATTGACCTTGTAAGCGCTCTCATGGCTACGAATTGAGAGGGATTTTCATGAAATTTATACCAAATGTTAAAACCACTAATACCTTGGTCAAGTTCAAACATCAGCCTTGGTCGATTCTTTTTGTATCCACACACATTTAATTCTGGAACGGCCCCGAATGTTTGAAAAAATTGCAATTTCATATACAGTATACTAGTATACTGCTTGACCGGCAGGGGACCCAAGACTTCTTTTCATGTTTTATTCCTACAGTGGTCATGTTATCCTAGAAATGCTTAAAAAATATAATGCATTTCGTTTTAGAGACATTGTATGTAAATAATTATACATACTGAAGTTGGAAAACCAACATTTCTTTCACAATTTTTTTTTATAATTGACGTTCAAAAATATTAATTGATTGTCTTGGAAATAAGGTAACTGATTGATTTTCATTTAAATTAATAATCAGAACTATTATTCAAAGGAAACAAGTTTTCAGTCATTTTCTAGCCAATAATATACTGTCACTTCAAAATCTTTTCAGTAATTAATGCCCAGCTTTAATACTTATTCTAATGAATAAAACTCTCAGAAGAATGTCTTCATCCAAGACAGAACCTCAGCAAATTAATCATTTTAATTTGCTCACATTCTTCCAAGTTTTACTTATTATGTTGTATTCAGACACTGTTTCACTAGGCCATACAAAAATAATTATTAGATTCTCAGGCCATTTTTCTGAAAAAATGATGAGGCAGGGAGGGAGAAAATTGTTATTTTTATTTGTTCAAAATCATGATGAGGCATCTTTTTTCATTGCTGAAATGCTGAAAGAGTGATGAGGCAGGTGATTTTCATTTTTTATTTATTTGAAACTTGAATAAAAAAGTAAATTTAGTTCCCAGAAAAGAGATGAGGCAGGGCCCTGAGAAGCTAAAGTATTTTTTTATTTTGCCCTATGGATAACAATATTTCATAAAATTTTGGTACAAGAACAGTCGATTTTCATCCAATCATATAATGTAATGTAACATTTTAGTCAACCAAAGAGTTGGTGTACACTTTTGAAAAATTATAACCCAAGATGTATTCATTTCAGCAGTGGCTATTAATTGCTACAAGTACATAATTATAATGTTGTAGCTTTATACTTTATAAGTGCTATATAATGGCAGCTGGGATAAATTGCCTTATTTTCATGCAATAAGCATATAGCTTTTGATACCATATTTTTTCAATAACAAAGTGATATATTTATTTAAAAAATGTATGTGAATATGTTCATTTAGAGTCTAAGCTTGTAGACAGGTACATTGTATTTATGATGTTGAAAACTGTTTGTTTTGATTTTTATACATTTATCTAAAGTTATTGATTGTTTTCATACAGTTAAATTTCACAGAAAGATTTTTATCCTCTGACCCCATTGAGATGGGTAGGGGATATAGAGCTTGCCCTGTTTGTCCAATTGTTCATCTGTATACAGTTTTTAGTCAGTGTATAAGTTGAGTAATAAGTCTTTAATGAATGAAATGCATTTCAGATAGTACGTGAGGATAATATTCAATGTTAGTGGATTTGATCTACATTTCAAGCATGAATGAATCAGGTTTAAAGTTTTTGTAAGAATGGAGAGGATACTACAACTTGTACAAGGATGATATTTTTTCTAAAGATCTATATTTGGAAGTGACCACTCTTCTTATAAAATTAGGTCACCTCAACTTACATTTCATGCATGAGCAATTCAGGTTAAAGTTTTTTGCAAGAGTGGAAATCTCATGTACTACAACTTGTAGTGGAATGATTTTCAGTCTGTAGATTTATCATGAGAAGTGATGAGGCTTTGATGAAAATTTGGTCACCTTGACCTCAAATTTCATGTAAACTGTTGAGGCTTTGATAAAAATTAGGTCATCTTGACCTAAATTTCATGTTTGAGTGATTCAGGTTAAAGGTTGTGGTAGAGTTCAGATCTCAAATGCTGAAAGGTATAGATAAGTCATATATTGTGTAGATATGTCTTGTGTAGATAGTGATGAGCTTGACCTACATTTTATGCATAAATGACATTGGGTCAAAGTTTTTGTAAGAGTCCAGCAGGCATTTTCACAAAAATTCTTATGATAAAAATTAGTTATTACTCTATATGAAACGTTTAAGACTTACGACTAATTTTTATTTTAAGAGTTTTTGTGAAAAGGGCTGCTGATCTTAGATACTTCTACTTGTAGAAGAGTAATGTTTTGTGTGTAGATGCTTTTTGTGTAGTGATGAGGTTTCCTAGGTCACCTGTACTTACATTTCATGAATAAGTGACTTTGGATGCAGTTTTTATGAGACAAGATCTCCAATATTACAACTCTTGTGCATACCTGTTAACCCTCCCCCTTTAAGGGGGAGAGTCCCTCTTGGAAGCATTATCTGCCCTTTTAACTGGATCTCCCTCAAGCGAGATCAAAATCTCCCCCTAAACCTCCCTCATAGACAAAATAGGGTCATTTTTTAACTTGGCAAAATTATGAAATATGAGGCATAATTTTAAAATCATGGAAGAGTTTTGATTTTAGAAATTGATCAAAAAGCTTAAATAAATGATTCTTCCATTCCATATTCTCTTTTCTTCATTTAAAAATGCAAGTTTTGTTGAAAAATGGTTGTTACGTTAAATCTCCCCTTAGATGGGCTGGTATGAGGGAGATCTCCCTCATAGGAGCTACCAAAGGTTAACAGGTATGCTTGTGTAATGAGGCTTTAAATGAAGATCAGGTGACCTTTACCTACATTTCAAGCCGGACTTACTCGGTATAATGTTTTTATCATGTCCAAATCTCAGATGCTACAAATTGTAGAGGAATAATATTTTTGTTGGTAGATGAATCTTGGGTAGTAATCTGGGCACCAATTGCTATGAGGTAACTTTGACTTACATTTGATGCATGACTGACTCAGGCTTAAGTTTGTGTACTAGTTCTTGGATACTACAACATGTAGAGGACTGATATTATTCCAAAAAATAAACAACAAATGGGTGAGAGGATTAGCTGTCATTTCAGACTACTCCCTTTTCTTGTGAGAAATTGGATGTTTTTAAATTAAGTCACACAGACTTCTTTACCAAAAAAACTTTATCATGGATACAACTACAACATGTAAGTCCTTTTTTTTACATCATGAGATGAAAATATTGCTGGGTTAGATTTTGTTTATTTGTTTGTTAATGTATAAAATATTATATATTTATTAATTTAAGTAAAATTTGTTAAAGATAAATGAAATGTTAAATGAAATTTTCATTCACCAGTAAAACATTTTAGTTGTGGAAATCAGAAGTGTAAATAAATCACATACCATAATTTATACAGATACAAATCTATTAATGTATTTAAAAAGGGAGTTAATCAGAAATACAAAAAGATTTGAATATCAAAATATGGGATTTTCAATTAATTGCATTATAAGCTGGGGCCTAAACAAATAATGAAACATGCTTTCTTCACTTACCACGGTCAATTTGTTGTATTTCTTAATATTTTTATTTGGTGTTTATACGTTTAAGAATATAGCAACCTGAAATGCACAACTATACAGATAGGACTTAATCTGACAAAAAATTAATATGAAAGGCATTACCATATATAATTGGACTGGCCTTTCAATTGCGTGAAAATAATTTTTCAATTGCATGAGAAAACACATTTCATCTTTGCGAGTTTTTACCTGTAATTTACATGTAATTATCCTGTAATTTTATTACTTATCAGCTGATATTGCAGGTAACCTGTTCTGTCAGCCAGTAAGTATTGATAGACATTTATTCAATGAATATCTGAAATAAATGAATATCAATATCTTCTGTTCTCCTGCCCACTGCGGGGAGGTGGAAAGAGGGTTTTGGGCAAAATTTATTTAAGTAAATTTAATGTCAGCACTACATTATATTTAAAATAAAACGGCATGATAAAATGTTTTGGTAATCAACATTACTAAGCACGAAAAAATATATAGTTATAAGAAAAGATTCTAAAATTCAAATAACTGCACATGGATGGTCTCTTTATATGTTAGTATTCGCAGCGTATTTCAATCCAATGACTTTGTGATATTACTAATTCCATTTTGGATCGCATAGTTAGTCTACTAGGTTTTGTTCACCTTTAACCCTGAGCTAGCTAAAATGATAAAATGATTAACTGCAAATCTATAAGATTTGAATAAAATTATTTCCTTTGGGAACAAATTTTATATGCAATTTATTCCATTGGGTGGAAAAAATATTGAATATTTTTCTTGGCATAATGGCTATCCCGGGTTTTAATTTCGGGTTTATGGCCCCACCCGTTTCAGAAAAAAGGGGCCAAAAAGGGGTAAAATTGGGTATTTTTGTGTCTGTGGACAGCATAACTTTGGTTCCAGTGAACAGATCATTTTCAAATTTTAGTATGATGTTTCTTGGCACATGCTTTAGCCCGACCTATAATTTTATGTTCCTGGCCCCTCCCGTTTTAGAAAAAGGGGCCAAAAGGGGTTAAATTGGTTGTTTTCACATATTTGACTGTAGAATCTTTATTATATATCGGATTATGATGGGGTTTCTTTCAGTAAACTCCTTAGAAAATTTCCAATCTGGAGTATGCCAACGGATTTCATGTGGCATGTACCGTTCACGAGATAAATGGGGCCCAAAAGGGGCGAATTTCAAAAATTTCATTTTTTTATTTTTAGTCTGATTTTGATGCAATTTTTTCCAAAGGATTCCTAATGAAAAATTATCACAGCGCTCTACTAT
>MJUU01042387.1:0-31655 GCA_002080025.1 Modiolus philippinarum
CGCTTGCAACGACAATATCAAAAAACTGTATTCCCAGGCTTAATGCATTTAATCGACAAATACTATGAAATCTAAACTGCACTTTATCAAATTTGCCAAAACATCAAATCATTGTG
Organism: Modiolus philippinarum; assembly: GCA_002080025.1. Taxonomy (NCBI): domain Eukaryota; kingdom Metazoa; phylum Mollusca; class Bivalvia; order Mytilida; family Modiolidae; genus Modiolus; species Modiolus philippinarum. The sequence goes on from MJUU01042387.1 coordinate 117, forward strand.
ACTTCATCATAAATGATTCGTTTAAACCACAAGACTCAAGAACCGAAAAAGTATAACATTTTATTTTAATAATTGTTTATACAACCATTAAAGCAACAGTTAACAACAGAACGGCTGAAAACTGTTGGTTCAAAATCCATATAAAAACGCATTTCATCCTTATTTTTTTTATTTATTTATTTATTTTATTTTTTTTTGGAAAGACTTCGCCTATTGCCTTTGCTACTTACCTTGCTGGATTTTCCTATGTTAACAGGTTTAACAATTCTCCGTGGTAGACATGTATGCTCTTTATTTTTCTTAGATATGGTGCACTTGTACATGAGATAATATTTCATGCGTACACTTTGTTCAATTACAAATTTATGTAAATTCTAAAACCAAAGGATTAACTCCCTCCATCGTAGTTTTGTCCTTAGCTATATTTGATATTATTGATTATTCGGATTTCGTTTAGTTTTATGCATTTTCAGCTTTTTTGAAATTATGGATTTCCTTTGTTTAGGTTCTAATGCTGCTGATGAGGAATTAATTTCCGAAATGGCCATACAGCTCTTAAAATTACTGCAGTTGGATTTAACATATGTTTTATGGTCTCATGTTCATTTACCCCAAATCCTTTCGTAAAATAATTAATACATGTGTTTGTCTTTTATTGCAGTCAAGAGTTGGTAGAACAATTCCCCGTGGTAGAGATGTATGCTCTTCATTTTTCTTAATTATGGTGTACTTGTACATGAGATAATATTTCATGCGTACACTTTGTTCAATTACTATTATCTAAATTCATGTGATTCTAAAACCGAAGGATTAACTTCCTCCATCGTAGTTCTGTCCTTAGCTATATTTGATATTACTGATTATTCGGATTTCGTTTGGTTTTATGCATTTTAAGCATTTCTTGAAATTATGGATTTCCTTTGTTTGGGTTCTAGTGCTGCTGATGAGGAATTAATTTCCGAAATGGCCATACAGCTCATTAAGATTACTGCAGTTTGAGTTAACATATGTGTTCTGGTCTCATGTCATTTACCCAAAATCCTTTCGTTAAATATCTAATACAGGAGTTTGTCTTTTATTGCAGTGTGGAATTGGTAAAACAATTCCCCGTGGTAGAGAGGTATGCTCTTTATTTTTCTTAGATATGGTGTACTTGTACATGAGATAATATCTCATGCGTAAATTTTCTTCACTTTCTATTATCTAAATTTATGTAAATTGTAAAACCGAAAGTTTAACTCCCTCCATCGTAGTTTTGTCCTTAGCTATATTTTGATATTACTGATTATTCGGATTTCGTTTGGTTTTATGCATTTTAAGGTAGATGGACACTGCAATCGCGCATAAGAAAAATAAAAAGTCGGGTACGGGGTAGGTTTGATTTTTGGCCGGAACAGTAATTTGACGGCTTTTCCTTTGTGACGTCACAATTGAATGACAAATGTGAAACGTCATATTTCGTTTACTTTGCCGTGAATTAACTCCCTTTTCCCGAAAATAATGTTTCATCCGGAAACTTTGTAAAATATCTCCGTTTAAAGCATGGTGACATATTAATTTTTTAATTGTAACCAATAAATTACATCATAAACTATCTGTTCACAAAAATACATCAAATTCTCATGGATAAAAAGTTCATTTCTGTTAAGCTAAAAATTGCCTTTCCATATTTTCCCCGTGCATTCTTTGTAAACTTCAGTGAAAAAATGGCTAAAAATTAGCAAACTTTGATCTCAATTCTAGAAAAAACAAGCATGGTGACCCATACTTTTTATTATATATTTTGGGTAAGCAGTATGGATTCTTCAATTGTGCCGACTTACAGCAAAATCTCATGAATATGAATATTACTGTCTATCTACCTTAAGCAGGTTTTGAAATTATGGATTTCCTTTGTTTGGGTTCTAGTGCTGCCGATGAGGAATTAATTTCCGAAATGGCCATACAGCTCATTAAAATTACTGCAGTTTGAGTTAACATATGTGTTATGGTCTCATATTCATTTACCTCAAATCCTTTCGTAAAATATCAAAAAAATGATTTTCACCACTGTCGGCATTCGGGATCAAATATTCCACCTTTGCAGCTCACTTTACCCACACATTATCACGCATGTAAAAATTATTGGTTCCAGTTCATCTTCGAATTTTTGTTTCTTTTTATTTTAAATTACCGTAGATAATCGAAATTAACTCATGTTTTTGCAGCTTCATTAATTCCACAAACTTAAAGTTGAAAATGCTCAGTTTGACAGGTAAATTTGATAATATATCCTGTTTTACAATACTTTGCAGGATATTAACGTCATTAAAAATAAAGTTTGTTTCACCTACAAAAGAAACAGATGTAAAAAAAGTAAGACAAATCAAAGAAACAAATGCTTCTTTGTGTAATGAACAACAAACTAGTACAAATCATCAGATGTACCTTATATGGGCTATAGACACGCACATTTCTTTGTGCAAAAAGGCCGGAAATATTTATGACGAAACTTTTTCCGGATCTTTGGAAAAATAAATCATCTGACTTGAGACATTTCATCATTGATTTTAAGTAAATAAGGTAAATAACAAAATACCGAAAAAAACTGTGAATTTATTTTCTGCATATGCGCATTTCGACAACTTATGTCTCATCAGTGCGGATCAAACCAAAACGTTTGGTTTGGAAGTCCATTTACCGAAAATCGTGTAAAAGCTGATAGAGAACAAATAACCAAAAGGATCTTAACAAAAGAGCCAAAATTTAGATAAGGACAGACGCATTTCCCTTTACCCACAGTCACATGATAGTGAAAAAGACATTCTAATTTTACCCTACAGATGTAAATAAAACATTTACTCGAAAAGATAGACAGAGTAAACCATATAGTCAATCATGAATATAATTCACTCTCAATATATATATATATTCTCGTAGTATCCCTTATAGCCAGGCCATACGAGTTAAACGCATATGTTCGGAGGAACACCTAAAAAACCACCGTTTACAAGAACTAAAAAAACATCTGCTTAATAGGGGTTACAATGACAAAAATATCAACAGTGCTTTTGAAAAAGTGAACAATATTGACCGCAACTCTCTGCTTGTATACAAAGATAAGAGTCGTCAAAATAAAAGAACACCCCTTGTTGTAACTTATCATCCCAGTCTCCAAGTACTACCATCTATAATTCGTAAGAATTGGAGTTTGATTGAGAAAGATCCAAAGTTGAAAAAAACTTTTCCAGAAATACCAGTTATGGCCTATAGAAAACCAAAGAGCATACGAGACATTCTAGTAAAATCCAAAATAAAGAATAAACCCCAATCACCAGGTGGTTACAATCCTTGCAAACGTAACAACTGTAAGTGCTGTAAATCTGCAGTCATTGGCGATACATTTAAAAGTAGTGTCACCAAAGAAACTTATAAAATTTTCTCATCTGTATCCTGCAAAACAAAAAACTGCATCTATTTATTGACCTGTGGTTCATGCAGTTTACAATATGTTGGACAAACTACCACCTGTTTCAACATCAGGTTAAACAACCACCGTTCATTTCATAATAAAAAACGAAACTGTCCTGTCACGCGCCATCTCCAATCGACAGGACATACTTTTGAAGATATCAAAATACAGATCATTGAAGAAAACGATCAGTGGGATGACTTAACAAGGGATTTGCGAGAGAATTTTTGGGTCCACCAGCTGTGTACTTTAGAACCCAACGGTCTAAACGAACGTGACCAAATGAAATTCAACAGTAACAAAAAATAAAAAAAATATTTTTCCAGCGTCAAAAAATTATGTTAACATCCTTTTAATTGATTTTATTTTTTTTATTTCTTACGAATTTTATATTCACTATTTTTAGCTTTCTATGTCATAAAGAACGACAATATCTATGTTTCAATTTTCATTGTTAGTGTAATGGTAACAACAAAAATATTTTTATCGCACATGCAAACACGTGCGTATAGAATTTATAATCAGCCTGACGAAGCTTGTGGAAAGGCGAAAATTTGCTGTCAATTTAACATCAATTTGCATTTTAGTGTCGTTATAATTATTTAATACAGATACTTATATTATTTCTATTTTTACTTAATTGTATCAGCCTTCTGTTGGCAGATCCGACATTCTAATTAAACAAGGTTGTTGATGTTGCTATTTTTAGACAAATNGGACAAAAATTGTCAAGAAATGCATTGTTTGGTCCCTTTGAGGCCCCCTGTTGTCTCAATGGCAACAGGAAACAGGTTGTGAAAGTATTTTTCTGAAGACGTTAGGCCAGTGTGTACCTTCACCAATTATAACCTTCTTGGTTAAAGTACAAAAAACTAATCATTTTGATTTTCTAGCTCAACTCAGAATGGTCAAAAATTAACTTTTCAGCCAAGTCTCAGAAAGGAAAGGGTTAATACGAGAAATTTCTTTATTATGCAATGGAAATATTTGTCCCCTTATAAATAGACAAGGTTGTTTTAATTTACACTTTTTGTCGCCTTATCAGGAAACAAATCTAATTGTTTTACTAAAGAAAAGTAGCATATGTTATTACGTATTCATGTAAGACGAGGCGAAAATATACGCTTCTGCTACTCTTCGAATTTCATGTATATCTAAATTGCTTAATCCTTGATCGTCAATCTTAAATATTTTGTATAATATGATATATCGTTAAAAGAATGAATATCTGCCTGCATAGAGAATTCAAAAGTTTCAAAGCTCAACCGTAATGAGAAAGTATGACGTACATGTCTTTAAACGATTTTTTTTACGAATATCAGTCTACCAATATTTGTTTAAATGCTGATAATTTTTTATTAAATAAGAAATGTCAGGAGATAAACGATGACACAGTCTGAAATACGGTGGTATTTAAACAATAAAATATGCACTCTCGTTTAAAAAAGATAAAAATGCCGATTGCAATGTTTATCTCGTGGTCAAGAAAATAACATGAAAATTTATACTCTTTTATGTGCATATGACGTATCTTGATATTGACAAATGACATTTTTAAAAAAGTGTTTATATTTCTTGCATATTTTAGGAAAAGTGAGATTTTGACACCTTTAGCCCCCCCTTTTTTTCTGGGAAAGCAAGTGTTGGGCTATACATCCTCGCTAGATAGCCTAGCCTATAGCTCATAAGGTGGATTTTTGGATTTTGGTGAGTTGCTGGCTGTAGCATACACTGCAGATTTTTGAAAAAATTTGAAACCTGAATTTAGAGGACAAAAATAGTTAAAATTCCATTTTTTGGTCCCTTTGAGGCTCCCTGTTGTCTCCATGGCAAGAGGAACCAGGTTGTGAAAGCACTTTTCTGACGACATTAAGCTAGTGTGTACTTTTTGGGTTAATTTTGAAAGAAACTAGAACATTTTGATTTGCTAGCTCAATTCAGATTGTCAAATATTAACTTTTCAGCCAAGTCTCAGAAAGGAAAGGGTTAATGGAGCCAAATTTTTTTTTGGTCAAAAACTGTCAAAAGGCATCGCTTTATCATAATATGGTGAAACATGATGTTTCAGTGTGAAAACAACTGTTTTAGACCTTTTCTGTAGATTTTCATAATTCTCTATTAAACCTTTCCTTTATATAGACGCCTTTTGATGCCTCTAGGCCCCCCTTTTCGTGGCTATGGGAGGGTGCTGTGGGGATGTGCCCCCTCTGTCCCGGAGGTTCGAAGGGGTTCGAAGGGGCGCAAGTCCCCTCGCCGAAAAGCAAGTGTTGGGGGCAATACATCCTCGCTAGATAGTCTAGCCTATAGCTCATAAGGTGGATTTTTGGATTTTGGTGAGTTACTGGCTGTAGTATGCACTGCAGATTTTTAAAAAAATTTGAAACCCGAATTTGGAGGACAGAAATTGTCTAGAAATGCATGTTTTGGTCTCATTGAGGCCCCCTATTGTCTCCATGGCAACAAGGAACCAGGTTGTGAAAGCATTTTTCTGAAGAAATTAGGCCAGTTTGTACCTTCACCAAGTGCGAACCTTCTGATTAAATTTCAAAGAAACTAGAACAGTTTGATATTCTAGCTCAATTCAGAATGGTAAAAAATTGACTTTTCAGCCAAGTCTCAGAAAGGAAAAGGTTTACTGAGCCAGAATCCTTTTTGTCAAAAACTGCCAAATGGCATTGTTTATCATAATATGATGAAAAATGATGTTTTCAGTTTGAAAACAACCTTTTTTTTAAACCTTTTCTGTAGATTTTCAAAATTTTTTATTAATGGAGCCCAAAACATTTTTTGTCAGAAACTGTCAAATGGTATTGTTTTATCATAAAATTGTGAAACATGATGTTTCAGTGTGAAAACAACTGTTTTCGACCTTTTCTGTAGATTTTCATAATTCTCTGTTAATCCTTTCCCTTTTTACACGCCTTTTGACGCCTTTAGTCCCCCTTTATTTTAGGGCTATAGGAGGGTGCTGTATAAGGCTCTAGGATGAAGAACAAAATATAACTTGGGCAAAAAATGAGTGTTTTCCGCGCACGGCTGGAGACTAAAAAGATATATCAGGGGGTTCCAGAGGGAGATGTGCCCCCTCTGTCCTGGGGGTCTGAAGGGGCGAAAGTCCCCTCGCCGGAAAGCAAATATTGGGGGCCATACATCCTCGCTAGATAGCCTAACCTATAGCACATAAGGTGGATTTTGGGATTTTGGTGAGTTGCTGGCTGTAGTATGCACTACAGATTTTTTTGAAATTTTGAAACCTGAATTTGGTGGACAAAAATTGTCAAGAAATGCATTGTTTGGTCCCTTTGAGGCCCCCTGTTGTCTCAATGGCAACAGGAAACAGGTTGTGAAAGTATTTTTCTGAAGACGTTAGGCCAGTGTGTACCTTCACCAATTATAACCTTCTTGGTTAAAGTACAAAAAACTAATCATTTTGATTTTCTAGCTCAACTCAGAATGGTCAAAAATTAACTTTTCAGCCAAGTCTCAGAAAGGAAAGGGTTAATACGAGAAATTTCTTTATTATGCAATGGAAATATTTGTCCCCTTATAAATAGACAAGGTTGTTTTAATTTACACTTTTTGTCGCCTTATCAGGAAACAAATCTAATTGTTTTACTAAAGAAAAGTAGCATATGTTATTACGTATTCATGTAAGACGAGGCGAAAATATACGCTTCTGCTACTCTTCGAATTTCATGTATATCTAAATTGCTTAATCCTTGATCGTCAATCTTAAATATTTTGTATAATATGATATATCGTTAAAAGAATGAATATCTGCCTGCATAGAGAATTCAAAAGTTTCAAAGCTCAACCGTAATGAGAAAGTATGACGTACATGTCTTTAAACGATTTTTTTTACGAATATCAGTCTACCAATATTTGTTTAAATGCTGATAATTTTTTATTAAATAAGAAATGTCAGGAGATAAACGATGACACAGTCTGAAATACGGTGGTATTTAAACAATAAAATATGCACTCTCGTTTAAAAAAGATAAAAATGCCGATTGCAATGTTTATCTCGTGGTCAAGAAAATAACATGAAAATTTATACTCTTTTATGTGCATATGACGTATCTTGATATTGACAAATGACATTTTTAAAAAAGTGTTTATATTTCTTGCATATTTTAGGAAAAGTGAGATTTTCGGTAAAATATCGGTTTCCAAAGAGTTTAGTATCTAGGTATTTCTTTTTAACTACAAAGTAAAGATTTGGGAATTGAATGACGCTTTCACTAAATATTGCATTTGTCTATTTCTTTTGAAATCTTGACATTTTGTCGATTGTTTAATTTCGTTGCGATGCTCTTTAATTTGTTTAGAAGACGTTATAAACACCGAAGAGTCTTTCCAGAAGGGAGATAATTTTATACCACTAGATTTCCCGCTGGACAGTGAAGGGAATAGTTAAAGTTTTTTGCAGGATTTCGTATAAATTTCAGTGATAAGCCAAAAGTATATATTCTGCCTTTTTTCTTGGTATCAATATTAATAGCTGTGCTAATATGATCCATTTACGTAATACAAATGCTAAGTGTTAAAAATTATTATATCAAACAAATAAATATACTAATTTTAAGCTGATAGACAAATTTAGATGAAGGTACATTTTGATCTAACAACTGTAATTTATATTCTCAAAATCATCTCACACAAACTGAATTTTTGGTTGACCCATAGATGGGTTCGGACCTTCAACTTTTGAAACATATTTAGCACATGACCCAACATGCAAGTGAAAGTTGAAACTATATATGCCCTGAAAAGCATTTTTAATAGTCTAGTACGGTTTTCTTTTCCACGTCAGTTTCTTTATATCACATGACTTTCATGTTACGTGTTATTGTTTATTGTGTTGAGAGAATGGAAGAGATATTTAAATGGCTATTGTCTATATAGCAAGTATACAATTTTTAATTGGTTTTGTCTCAAGGTTAGCAAGTGACAATAACCAATCATCTTCCTAACAGATCTTTCAAAAACATATTTTCCTCACTTACTGTATGACGCGTGCTGTTAACAGAGCAGGACATGCTTACCCTTCCGGAGCACCTAATGTCACTCTGTTTTTTGAGAGTTCACACTGTTAGTGCTTTAGTTTTTTGTGTTGTATATGCAGTGGTTGTGTGTTTTGTGGGCATGTGGTGTCTTTGGTCTTCCGTCTTCTGGTGTTCTCGATTTTGCCTCGTCTTATGTAATCTTGTGCTTTGTTCCTGTGGTATTCTACTGCCGTTGTTTTGGAACGTAACCTTGTTATCACGTCCAAACTTTTCATAAAAAATCAGTGAGTACATTTAAGAAGTGTTATATTTCATATTGTAATGGCATAACTCGTAAACAACTTATTACTAAAGCAGTTTTACGGAAATGTTCTTAAAAATGCATAGACTGATAATAAATCCAGAAACGAGAGGCTCAGAGACTGAGCCTATATAGCTCACCTGACAAAATGCTTCTACTCTATGCCTATTTCGATAACAAAACATATCTTTTTCAAGTGGGGTCTAATATTAAGCTATGTTCTTCACTAGCAGCAATGTTTTCTTTTGCATCTAATATTAAAGTGAGCAATTTTAGTAAAGGAACTTTCATACATCTTTGTTTGGGGTCGTTTTAACCTGGGGATTGGATGTAGTCTCCTTGAAATTTACCCCATTAACTTCTTTTTGATATCATTCGAACACAGTTAAGTTAAATATAATATTTATTTTCTTCGATTTTGAAAGGTTTGTTTCAATTTGTAGCAAGAAAAATAGTGCAGCTATAGAAACAAGAGACCCAGAAGTTAATATACAGAAAAGAATTCTTTTTCGAATGAAAAAGTGGTATGTGGCACCATCCATTTCAGAATTAAGGGGCAAATTGCATGTTTTGAAGTTTATTAATCATAAAACGTTTATTTTATACGTATTTTGATGCCATTCGAGCCGACACATACAGTGACTACTAACCATACTCTTACGCGGTCATCGTCGTCACAGAAAAAATTCTCCCCGGTAAAATGATTTTTTTTTTAAAAGTAGGATAATATTTTCACGCTTAATAACATAAACTATTTTATTCATAATCAAACTATTTCGTGTTTCCATTTATGATTGATTGGACTGTGAAATTTTTGGGAAACCGATATAACTTTTAATCATCGCTAGTTTTTTCAACGGAACGACGTTGTCTCCTTCACATTTTCCCCATTTCCTTTCTTTTTCATAAAAAAGTAGAACGCAAATTGCAAAAGCTGGAATAATGAACATAGCAAATGAATGCAGTCTTAAATAGAATAGAAAATAATCGAAAAAGACTCTAGATGAAAATTAACATGGTGTACATTAATTAGAATGGTGACACCTTTTTACATTTCTAAGCTCTGAATGTATCAATAGATCAGTTTAAGATTTTCGTTACGTATTACTTAATGTTATTTTTCACATTTAACATTTGCATGGATGCAAATTTACATGTAAGAATAATTTATCGATGAAATATACTAAAGGTAGTTCGAACCTAATAAAAATATCAGACAGATTTTTTTATTTTAAGATATTTTGTACGTCTTAGTCCATTTAAAAAAAATACAAAATAAAATAAATATGATACGTCACCGATCATCTTTTCCTGTTATCAGACCTTGAAAATCGGGCCAGATTCAGTATTTTTCAGAAGAATATATAGGGAAATGTGAGAACATGCTTATTGTTTAGCTTTCATGTGAAATAAATAAATTTTTTTGATATTTCAGAGGTATATACCTCAGCAGTATGTTGAGCTTAAAAAATCTATATGTCACCGTTTGATGAAGAGAGATATTTTATAATTTACGAAATAGACAATATATACGGGGAAAGGGAGCTTATTCGTGGGCAAGTGCATGTCAATCTATTATGACGTCACAATGAAAAGGCCAAATAAAGAATATTCCGGCTTGAAAATCAAGTCAATTCCGCGTCTGACCTGTGTAATCGAATGCGCCTTGTACTAGTGTCGATCTACCTTAAAACCAAGTAAGTTAGGTAATATTTGTCTTTCAGAACGTTCGTGAGTGACATTGCCATTGTTCTTTGGACCATTGACTATTAATTTTAGTGTTTCGTTATATGCAGAAGAAATTTGTCAAATTAGGAAAATTCAAATGTGTACTTTTCTAAACAAGTTTTATATTTGAAGCATGTAGTAATGAAGAAGTTTCTGTTATACATTAGGACTGAAATACTTTTTTACGTACATTTATTTAGTTACCGAAAACAAAAAACAATAACAAATATATTACAAAGACAACCTGCAAATATTCTATGTGCACTCCTGATTATTGACAGGAGGTCTACAATGTAAATATTATTTAAGATCATTACTTTTATGTAGTCGTTTACAACAAAGACATGAATATATAAAACAAAAACAAAAAAATAATATCATTTGTAAATAGATTTGAATATTCTTCAGGGACAGATAATCAGTTACATAAAAGTCATCTTAAACATTATCACGTATATGGGCATATTTGTTTCTTATTTTAAGATATACAAAGGACTTAAAAAGTAATAATATAAAATAAGTAAATAAATGTAAATATTTTTTTTTCGTAAACGATACAATAAAAACAGTTGTATTACGTGGTAAATCTTTTTTTTCAAAATTCAATTTATATCCGCTTAATTGCTTTATAAATAACCACTGAATTTCTTCAGTGACTTGTAAAAGCTCATAAAATAAAAGATGCTAGACTCTTAAATGTCGCTTATAGTTACATTCTTAGCAAATGAATTTAGTAAAGCTCTTGATGGGGGTAAAGAGGTTACAATTATTTTCTTAGATGTGAGTAAAGCATTCGACAGAGTTTGGCACAAGGGTTTGTTGTTGAAATTAAAAAAGTTAGGAATTACTGGTGACTTACTATTATGGCTAAAGGATTACTTACATGAAAGACAACAGAGAGTTGGCTTGAATGGCAAAGAATCGTCATTCCTTAAAATATGTGCAGGTGTGCCACAATGTTCTATTCTTGGCCCTCTGTCATTTCTCATTTATATTAATGATATTGTGACCAAAGTAAATTGTCCTCTTACGCTATTTGCAGACGATACCACTATATATGCCATCGTCGACAACCCTTTAGTCAGTTCAATTCAGTTAAATTTTAATTTGGAAAAAATTCAGGAACGGTCCAATAAATGGCTAGTTGACTTCAACCAAAATAAAACTGAGTCGATGATCATCTCGAGAAAAAAAAATCCCAATTATCATCCATCGTTAATACAAACTGGAGAAGTAATAAAAAATGTCAATACCCACAAACGTCTTGGTTTAATTTTTTCTAACGATGGGAGCTGGAATGAACAAACAGAAAAAGTAATTTCTAAAGCATATCTCAGATTAAACCTTCTCCGTAATCTAAAATTCAAACTTGATAGGCATTCATTAGAGAAAATGTATTTTAGTTATATACGACCTATCTTGGAATATGCTGATGTGATCTGGGACAACTGTTCTCAGATCATGAAAGACGATTTTGAGAATATTACCCACGAAGCTGCTCGCATCGTCACTGGGGCAACAAATTTGGTCAGTATTCGCCTTCTTCTACGTGAATGTGGGTGGGAATCTCTACACAATCGTCGCCAAAAGCACAAAATGATACTATTCAAAAAATTGGTTAATAAAGAAACCCCGTCTTTTCAAAGTGCCTTAGTACCATTAAGTTTCCAAGATATTCATCAACACCGAACGCGAAACGCGAATCGTATCATCCCTGTTCGTTCTCGCACAATTTTCCATTAAAATAGCTTTATCCCTTCGTCCGTTAGACAATGGACTGATATCCCCGACGTCACTAAGGACAAGAATTCCGCATCTTTACTTAAATATTATTTTACAAAAGACTTCATTCCATCATATTATTATATTGGTAGAAGAATGGGCCAAATCCCCCATACCAGAATCAGAACTGAATGCAGTTCTCTGAAAGAGCATTTGTTTAATAAAAATTTAGAATCTGACCCTACTGCCAATCATGTCATCAAGTTGAATCTTCGAAACACTACTTAATATTATGTCCTACTCATCAGAGGCTTAGAAATGAACTTTTTATCGATTTGGTTGGACCCATTCATATTAATTATCTTCTATTTGGAAATCCTGATTTATCTACAGAAAATAACTGTAACAACTAAAAATTTATCCTCAGTAGCAAAATGTTTACAAATTAACTGTTGCTCATAAAGTAATTAAAATTAATGTGTATGGATATTTTCATAATATATTCATTATTACCTGATGTTTACTGAAAAGGTCGTCAATCTCATTAGAATTCATAGATGTACATGTTTGAGTATTTTCAAATGTATTTTAATGATTGTATCCATCTTGTGTGCAATTTATATCCTATATTTTATTAATTGATAGGAGAGGAATTTGAACAAGTGGTTTCCACTTGTTTTCCAATCCTTATAGTTATACTGTTGTACTTTGTATAAATTCATGTTATTTCTGAATAAAATATTGTTTACACTATAGTTACATTGATGATGTTGTTTCCCAACAATATATATCCCCGAGAATTAGAGATCAGGGAAACAAAAGAAACCACTAGATCTACATCTTTTTTGGACTTACATCTGGAATGAGACGAAAATTGTCATCTCACCACTAAAATTTACGGCAAAGGGACGATTTAATTACAAAATTATCAATTTCTCTTAAATGGACAAATAAATCCCAACTTCAGCATCTTACGGAGTGTATGTTTCACAACTGATTCATCACACGGTTGCTAGCACAGATTATGTAGGCTTTCTCATTAATGATAGCTATCTTCCTTAACCACCTTATTAATCAAGCCTCAAAAAATTCTGTCTCTTAGGATCATTAAAAAGTTTTCAACACTTGTCCCTTATGGAGAAATTTGAAGTTTCGACCCCAACTGTCGTTCAAGATTCATTATTTATTTGGTACTGGGATGAACATTTCTACGACCTGTTAAAAGCAATTGCTGTTGAGTTACTACCGGACACTTCCGCAATTAAGTTGAGGTTTCGTGCGCTATAGAACCGGTTTAATGCCCCATTTCTTTTGAAATTCCTGTAATAAGTCAGGACCACTGCAATTTTTCCTCGTTTGTCTGTTTGTTCCTTTGGGTAACATTTTTCCTTTGGATGACAATTCTGTTCGGTAGTTATAGTGGTAGGAAATGATCGTGGTGTCAAGTTTGTCGTCCGTTCGTTATTCCACCCACCTTAGAATAGTGGTATGTAATGATCGTGGTGTCAAGTTTGTCGTCCGTTCGTTATTCCACCCACCTTAGTATAGTGGTATGTAATGGTCGTGGTGTCAAGTTCGTCGTCCGTTCGTTATTCCACCCACCTTAGTATAGTGGTATGTAATGATCGTGGTGTCAAGTTTGTCGTCCGTTCGTTATTCCACCCACCTTAGTATAGTGGTATGTAATGATCGTGGTGTCAAGTTCGTCGTCCGTTCGTTATTCCAGCCACCTTAGTATAGTGGTATGTAATGATCGTGGTGTCAAGTTTGTCGTCCGTTCGTTATTCCACCCACCTTAGTATAGTGGTATGTAATGATCGGGGTGTCAAGTTCGTCGTCCGTTCGTTATTCCACCCACCTTAGCATAGTGGTATGTAATGATCGTGGTGTCAAGTTCGTCGTCCGTTCGTTATTCCACCCACCTTAGTATAGTGGTATGTAATGATCGTGGTGTCAAGTTCGTCGTCCGTTCGTTATTCCACCCACCTTAGTAGTACACACCTAGACTCCTAAAGAAAATACAATTAAATTTTCCCAGAATATTCAACCTTTATATGTTAAATGTACCAGTTATTTAAAATTCCAAATCTTATGGTTTTTTCGGGTTTGCTATAGTAAACATGTAATTGCCTTATTTTTGAATGGGGGTACATATTTTGTGACGACAACTCTTCCTACATCGCTGAGCAAAATTCACTGAATGTTCATTGCATATGTGACCGGAGGGTCAGTCCGTACATGAAAATCAGCATTGTTTTACTACCAGTGCCTCCTCGTCCGGGGATCGAACCCTGGACCTTTTGCTTCGTAGCCAACCTCGCTACCGAATGAGCTAAAGAAATATTCCGTTAGCTCAGTCGATTTTTACTGGCTATATATCTACTACCTGAATACAACTCAGGTATGCACCTCCGTGACATTCCCCCCACCAAGAGTCATCATACTCGCCGTATGTATGACTCTTCACAAACTACAACTGCCAGTGCCCGGCTAGTTTTCTTGTTCTATCCATTGTGGGTCTTTTAGTTGGAGCGCCAATGTGACCGGAGGGTCTGTCCGTACATGAAAATCAGCATCGTTTTACTACCAGTGCCTCCTCGTCCGGGGATCGAACCCTGGACCTCTTGCTTCGTAGCCAGCCTCGCTACCGAATCAGCTAAAGAAATATTCCGTTAGCTCAGCCGATTTTTACTGGCTATATATCTACTACCTGAATACAACTCAGGTATGCACCTCCGTGACACATATTACCATTGTGCACTAATTATCTTAAAATCTAAAATTTTATTTATTTAATGTGATTTTATCTTTTATTCTTTATCATTATTTTTTTAAAATTTTCTTCAATCAATAAAAATACATGTATTTTGACTACTTGTTTAATGAAGATACCTTTCTTGTGGTGACAGCTCCTCCTAGACCGCTGAGTGAAATACGTTGAATTGTTTTTAAAATTCCCTGTGTATATTACCATTATACATCATTTATCTAAGATTTTGATTTGTTTTGTTTTTGTTTTTGTTTTTTTTTTGGCGGGGGGAGGGGGGGTCCTATTATATTACATATCTGCTAGAGTATGACCTGAAAAATGATTTAAGCTGCCTTTTGCACTAATTCTGGACTCAAATGGGGGAGCGATTTATATATAAGTGAACTTTGCTCAAAGTTTTATTATTCTTTGTTATTCCTCTCATGTCATACTCTCTGGGAAGCCATTTGTTATACATTTGAAAATCAAAGGATACAGAGGCAATAGATATGAGGGTCAATGTGCTATTAAGTTTGCTGTTTTTACGAGGTCTGACAAGATATCTTTACACTGAATATATCAGTGCGAAGAATAAAGAATTTACCTAAACTCCTTTTTACATTTGCTGTTCATATTAATTTTCGGAACAGTTCTACTTTACCGGTCTTAAACTTCAATAGGTATTTTACCAGTCCAAAAGTAACTTACATCAGAGTATGGTACGGTTTTCACAGTATTGTATAACCTACCCTGTAACATAAGTAAGTGTACAGGTTAAATTGATGGACAAGTTCGTGGTAGAACAATTACTTGAGGGCTGATATAAGTGGTGTTTAAAGGAATTTTTTGTGAAGCTTCGGAATATAGCAAAATTTAATACTTTTTATATTGAAAATCAATAACACTGAAAAATTTATTTTTGAGTTGGTGAAAACTCTCGAAGGATCAACTGCCCAGAAGCACAGATGAGGTTCAACTGTACACAAGCAGAAGCATCGGTCCAGTAGTTATTTAAACAATACCGAAATGACCGTAAATTTGATTTCAGTATATGACCATTTTGACAACTTATCTCTATTCCGTACAGATAAACCAAACATTTGTAATACATTTGTATATCATTAAAATCGTGAAGTTATTTGGAGAGAAACATTTCAGAATTAACCAAAAAATCGTAGCTATTTGAAGACATACATACGAAATATTTCGAACAAGCTTATCTTCGCGATAGTAGCAATGCAAGCATAACAAATTTAACTTGTTGTGCCAACATTTACATTATAACGTATTCAGTGCTAGGTAAAGATACGCCTCCAGGAACGGTTTTACGGTTATCGGGGAAAATATTTTTTGGAAAAATTCTATTATGTTTCGTAGACAGTTAATTTTTTTACAGCTTTGTCTATTTGTTACATAAAAGTATGTTCATTGTCTTTTATTATACATTATAAATGTCTCAGCAAAAACGATTTATCTTTAGTAATGACAGTGCAGGAAATAGCCAAGGTAAAAAGATTTCAGTTGGGAGGCATTTTATATGTATCGTCCTTTTTTCTGAGTATTGATACAGAATTACTGGCTACCGTCATGTGACCAATCTGTGTAACACTTATACTGTTTACATGATGAATATCGAACAAATAAAGTTTCTTATTTTAAAGCCATAGATAGACAAATAATTGAGTCTAGCATGAGACAAAACTGCTAAAATAAATATCAAACTTAAAACCGAAATAGTTCAGTAGACATTTTTCTAGACAATTAACAATAAAATAATACAAAACGTTTTGTTATTAAGAATATAAGCTATTTTTTCACAGTTGCTTGACAATAAGATCTTTTACCTTCAATCACTATCTACTAGCCAAAATCTAATTTAATTGAAGTGTAGGAACATCATTTTCTTTCGATTTGCTCCAAATGAAAACATTTCATGATTTGTTTTAATTTCGAAAAAAATTACTGACCCTAACCCACCCACATCGCAATCCATTTCCCTACAACGCCTTTGCAATCCACATTCATAAATATTTGTAAATAGCTTTTTCCAATGGACGTTGGCCGAGTTATTGAAAAAAAAATGCTTTATATATATAACACAAAATTCTTAATTTCACTTTGTCTTACCTCTGATGACAGTCATGAATTGTCTAATCTGAACAAGTAAAAAAAATGATGGCTGTTAGCTCAAGCGACCCACATGAACCGTCCGTGCGTTAGCTTTTCATATTTCATCTTCTCTGAAACAACTAATGCAAAGTCAACTAAACTCTATAAGAATGTCATGTTGAAGGTCCTTGACAAAGATTGCTCATTTCGTTTCGATCCAAACAAAACATGGCCGTCAGAGCGCAACTTAGTTTAACATATGACTCTTTCAATCTGTTTTCGTTTTGGCTATGTCTTTGGACTTCAATTTTTGTTAATTCCGCTCCTTTGTTCTTTTGGTTTTCTACTGACGTTGTTTCCTGTAAAGTTTGGTTGAATTTGCTTCGTTGGTTTCCGAGGTGTTGATGAACATAGGGTCTAATATTAAATATAAGTTCCCACCTGATAGGGTCTAATATTAAATATAAGTTCCCACCTGGTGGCTATGTTGTTTGTCGAATTGGAACAAAATGAGCAACCTAAGGACCTTCCATACATAATTTCTGTATAGTTAAGTTGAATTTGCTTCAATGAGTTAAGAGGAGTTGAAGAAAATGACGTTTTTAGCATAGGGTCCAATGATATAAATAAGTTCCGCGCTGGTCGCCATGTTTTTTGTCAGATCAGAATGACACGAGCAATCTTTGAAAAGGACCTTCAATATGTCATTCCTGTAAAGTTTGGTTGAATTTGCTTCAGTGTATGAAAATGTGAAAAGTTAAGAGACGGACGGACGACGGATGCCAAGTAATGGCAATAGCTCACACTGACCCTTTGGGTTAGGTGAGATAAAAACAACATGAGCCGGAATTGAATTTACCGTAATTTCGATATTTTGCAATTGTTTATAAACTATACTGTGAAAGCTAAAATGATATAAATTAAGATGATTATATTATGTAAGTGCTTTACTTTTTATAGTGTGTTTTTTTGTTCAGTTCGTTTCGTCATCATTGCTTATGTTGGCTCTCTGTGTATGGTCCGTATATTACCATAACTTAAAAATGAAGGGATATGGAGTAAATGCAAATGAGACAAAATCTATACAAATACATGGTAAAACACAGCAATGGAACAACGCTTTTATTGTTGTTCTTCATCTTGAAGTCACCATGAGGCCTTCAACAATGAGCATTACTCATACCTCATAGCAAGTTCAAGACGGCCCCTAGCACCGGTTTGAGTGGTATTCATTGCTAATTGCTGAGGTATTCTGGATTCATAATTGTTTGGTTTTGCTTCGGTGTTGATTTGGAAATTTATTCAATAGGTCTCAACTTTTAAACAAGAAGCTAAACTGTAAGAATAAATAGTAATTTTAGTTTTCTGAATGGTTTCTATTGATACTTAAAAGTTAAAGTCATCATAATTCAGTTTCAAATTGCTAAAACACACGGGGAAACAACAATCGGGTCATTACCTGTTGTTGCATAATTGCAGAATATTGACAACATTTATGTTGTCATGGTAACCTTAACAAACTGATGTTATGAAACAAAAAAGTCTTAATCTAGGCACATAATCAAGTCATATGAAACATAGTCACGTATTTACGTAATTGATTGAAAATATAGATTTCATTACAAAACATAAAAATGATACTAAAATAAGATATATGAATGTATGTAATGTTACCCGTAGGATAAGTTACGGTAGTAACTAAAAGTCGAAGTTACTCTAAATTTAGTTTTGTGAGGGG
Source organism: Modiolus philippinarum (assembly GCA_002080025.1). NCBI lineage: Eukaryota > Metazoa > Mollusca > Bivalvia > Mytilida > Modiolidae > Modiolus > Modiolus philippinarum. The sequence goes on from MJUU01042387.1 coordinate 18,921, forward strand.
TCATTTCGACACATAATGTCTCTTTAGTGCAAATCAAAGTAAAAATTGGAACGGTGATTATTCGGTTGGATTGTCGCTTATATTCACCACCTGCAGCCTCTTCATGAAATAAAATATCATGGATATCATGAATCATCAACAATGGATGGAAATTACAATAACATGCTACAATCGGCCAGGGAACTTCACAAGAAAAACACAAAAAAGACAAAAGGGAAAACGTAAACATCGATAGCAGCTGTGGACTAGGTACCGGCACTGCCTAAAGCCAGCGATAGGCTTAAACCGGTTTATGGGTACCCTAGCCTCCTCTTTTTCTGTCCCGTTTCCCTATGGTATGATAACATACAAAAAGAAACACTATATAGGTAGACGACAAAATCCATAAATACAGGGAATAGGACAAAGATGGATGAAGGACTGTTCGCCGCTAATCTGCCGTCTGGCTCAATGAGCCTAGTCTGCTGGTAAAACACCGTTGCGCTACCGAAGAAAAATAAAACTAAAAAATTCCCGAAAGGTTTGGTAAACAATCATTTATTTAAGTTGACATCGGCAATATCACTGAGAAGCCAGCATTTGTGTAATTGGATCCCAAAGATAATTACCGCATTTAAGCAGATTATCACTGTTGATATCTCCTACCTATTGTCTTTCATAACCTCCGGAATTCATTTGTTTTTTTTACCTTAAATGAAATGGTATTGAACACATTCCACTTGTATATGTACTGTGAGAACTGAAGAACAACACTCTATCGCTGTAGTTAATGCAGCCAAGTACTAATCTATATCGATAGTGATACGAAATTTTAGTCTCTATATTTTCCATTCATTTTCTGTTCATATGAAGGTTTGGGAATTGTTTGGGTTTTATTCTTTTGTCGATGCTTCCAAGCAATTTCAAGGCAATTAAAATATTTTTTTTTCACGATTTCACACAAAAAACATGGCGAAAAGCTTGGAACGTAGTTTACCGTCGGACCCTATGGTAAAAACATAATTTTCAGCATCTAGATCTGCTGTTGATCATTTTGTCATGTGAACGATTCAGGCTGTCTCTCAGCTTCTTTTTGTTATGCACATAGTATGTAGTTATTTTCTTTGAGGTCATTGTTTCACTTTGTACTCAGGTGAACATTTCGAAGTTTTCATTGTCAATGACATTTCAGTAGATATTGTTGTTGAGATGCTACCAAACTCAAACACAGTAGAAAGGGGAGGGGTTAAGTATAAGTAAAAATGTTATTTGTGCCCAAGTGGTCGTGCTACAATGGATGTATGAGTTAAAAAATTTAATATGTGTTTCACTGTTCTGTCGATGAGATTTTTGTATTCCTTTTTACACGGAACACAAAGAAGAAATAAAAACTTTAAATTGAGAAATACTTATTGAGTGCTCCTATAATTCAATGAGTTAGCGCTAATATTTTTAAGGTTAAAATTGCTTTTTGATTTTTTGCAAAAACACTTAATAGACATATATGTAAAATTGTCATTTGTATGTTGTCTTCGTAGTGAAGTTGGTAGGGTTGCTCGATCGCCGAACCAAACTTAAATCACATAAATAAATGTCTGAAATTTCGTTGATTTATCAAACAAATTAAGTTAATTTTTCAATGCATTAAAACTGTCCGGTATTAGAAAAAGTTATAAACTTAAGAAATGTTACACAAACTGAAAAACAAAAGTTCTGCAGGGGATACTGTAGTACAAGAATATGAAACGCGATTCGACGTCATTATATGTACATTATTGTATTTTATCTGTTTTCTGATTGGCTGAAAACAGCTGGAAAAGTAATGAGTATGTATCATGTCAACCTAAAATGGGCTATAAATAGCTCATAGGTTGTATGGAATGTTATGTCAACCTGAAACGAGCTATAAATAACAAACAGGTTATCTGGAACGTCATGTCAACCTACAATGGGCTAAAAATAGAAATAAAAATTCCAGATTTCCATAGTCAACGTAATTTAGGATAAAACATCATTATTAAATAAATTTCTTAAATTTATTGTTATTTTTCTCTTTTTCGCAATTTAAGACGCAAATTAATTTTATTTATACAATGTAAATCGTCAGTATCCTCAAATGAATGACTTAACAAAACAGAAAAGGAACGAAATAGAATTTCAATTTCTTATTGACTGACGGTAATACTGTCTCTATATATAATCATATAATAAAACTATTAAAGACTTTGAATAGGTTGCTACAGGGATTTATCAACCCTCAAAAAGCAATATTCACCTCGCTTTCAGCTCGGTGAATATAACTTTTTTCAGGTTGATAAATCCCAGTAGCAACCTATAGCAAAGTCATTAATTGTATAATATTGTATTCTGATGAAACGATAGACTCCAATATAAAGAATACTTTTATTAGAATTTTACAGTATTCAAAATATTGTTATTTTAAATTTCAGATCTACATCTTTTGTGGACTTATATCTCGAATTCATGAAAATGGTAATATCAGTAATTATCAAAAACAATAAAACGAACGACTTTTATTTCAAAATTATCAATTTCCCGAACATGGAAATATTCAAACTTCTCCTACTTACGTTGTGTGTGGTTTTACAGTTTATTCGGTACTCGAGAGCTAGCACAAATTTAACACTTTCGCAGTACGCATTGTTATCTCCGTGAGCCTTTACGAGTCCCTGAAGAAATTCAGTCTCCTTTAGTATAAGAACACGTCTGCGAGTAGAGGAGCACAGTTCATGCCCATTGGTATAACAAGTTTTAGTTGATAAATAGCACATCCAAATAAGAAAAATATAATTATTATCAATAATAAAATCAAACATATAGCACACCTGTATTTCATCGATTTGTTTTTCATTTTAATTGGGTTTCAAAAAAAGGGGAAAAACGTTTATAACTTAAAACAACAAATTTCATTTAACGGCAAAGGCATTCTGGAGTCACGATTTTACTTTTCTATTATCAAATCTTTTGAAAGTATTTTGGGAATTGAGCGGGATTAATTAATCCGCATGTTATTAATGTCACCTATTGTATTGATAGTCTCACAGTATGCTTGATACCTGTCTTTGACTGCAGAAAAAAAACTTAGACAATTTAGTAAATGGGCAAGATGAAGTTCAAATGATTGCAAACGTTGGTCATATATGACGTAGAATGTATGATCAATAAATAACGTTATAATATAATCTTCAATACAGAATATTTAATTAGGATAAAAACAAAATTGCCGAAGAGAAATGTCAACAGCCGAAAGGACAAAGCAGTAGCAAAGTAATCGGAAACAACTGTCAATCACAATGGTCCTGACTTGGTACAGGCATTTCAAATGAAATGGTGTGTTAAACCGATTGAATGGCGCGGCAAACCTCTCCTTCCATTGCAAAAGTATCCAGTAAATGATATTGAAAGGCCAAGGCTTCAAGAAAATTCCCTCTCATGTAATCATGAACAGATAATTTTCCCTTTAGAAAAATTTTAATTTGAGACTCCAGATTTATATTTTACTTAGTACTTGGATACAATTTTTTTCACTGTCTGTACATTTCAATAGCAATTAACTCTGTTCGTGATTTTGCTTTTACCCCCAATTGGTACAATTCTTATTATACCATTCTTTTCTAAACTGAATGTCAATAAACTATCAAAAGCAAGATGTTTTACAGTTCGTGAACTCTAGACGTTTTAACTGTCTGAAAAATGTGTATGTGTTATATTTAAGCAGATAATTAAAAGGTCCGCATAACATTACTATGATGGCTCTTTGGTTTGATTGTCACGATATGTTTCTATTTTACCTTTGTAACGAGTCTTCTCTTTTATATGACAGAGGTTTAATATTATGAATGAAATTGATAGTTAGATACTCATAGATTCAATTAACATCAAGATGTGAATGACATTTCCTTCAATCGCCAATTAAGAAATTCGTGTTTTCAACTTACTAATCAAGAATAACATTTTTTAACTTATGTTTCTGAAAGTTTACGTCTACATCAATACGTTTCATCAATAAACCTAAGAAATAATTAAATTTCGAACTTGTTGGGAAGTAAGTTTGCATATGGCTATTTCAACAACTTATTTCTCCTTAGTGCAGATAAAATCGAAACATTTTGAAGACCATAAACTCAAAAATGTTTAAAAACGGACAGATACAAAATAACCAATATAATCTAAATGGAAAACCAAAATTGGCTAAGGACAGGCCTTTGCATGAAGGAGATACTCCTTAAATTTCGACAAAATTTACAAATATTTAGATGTTGTAAGTTTTAAAATAAAATCTGCTTTCGGGTCAGCACCAAAGTACTGAGTACTGGACTGGTGAATACCCTCGGGGACTTAACAGTCCACCAGCAGAGGCATCGACCCAGTGGTAACAAATAACACAATACCGAACTTGCTGGAAAGTTAATTTCTGTATATATATATATATATATATATATATATATATATATATATATAGTCATACTAAATTAACCACAAAGAAATTTGTCGCGACTTTTCTCAAAATATCCTTTTCAGTAAATGTTAATGGATGACATGGCATACATGAATGGAAAGCTAATTTTTTGCCGCTTCAGACCATGCATTACCATACTTTTACAACAAAGGATGAAAAAGTTTTCCGTTACCCTTCTATGATATTTTAACTTACATTCCAGCTCTTTTGTTCTAACTGGGGTGATCTGAGTCCGATCACCTCAGCAATCTTACCCCAGTTAGACCAAAGGATATTTTTACTTTTTTTTATTTTTGTCAAGGCCAGACTTTGAGAACTATTTAGTTTTTTGGACTTAGTAAAATTTTATATATTAATATACATAAAATTTTCAAAGATAAAGATTTTAAAACCTTGAAAAATACCATCACTCATAGTGGGATTGGAACCAGGGTCGCCTCCTTCACTAGACTTCTACCTTACCTATATCGGTCTGCCTTCACTTTAGATATTAGCTGGGATGTAAATTAATTATCACACTCGGACTTGGTACCCATAAACCGGTTTAACTCTACCACTGGCTGTTGCCAGTGCCGGTACCAAGTCCGACTATCCCGAGTTCCTATCGTTATCTATGTTTGTCTTTTGTCATTTTACATGTGATTGTAATGTTCGGCCATTTTAAGTGTTTCCTGTTATCTTCCTTCCATTAATTGGTGTGTCTGTATAAGCTAACCTCTCCGGCCTACGGCACGTCGAGATGATCTTATATAACACAACGCGTCCACGTGTGACAACTATTACAGAAAATTTGAGTTGAAACCAGAGGGAGTAACACATGTATTTATTGTTGTAATGCCCTGCAGTCTATCGACTAGCCAAAATACGTTGTTCGGAGTTAATCTGCAATAGTTATCACACGAGGACGTGGTGTGTCTGTGCAAGATCACCCCGACAGCCGAAGGGGGGAGCGTTTAAGACACATCGCGTCCGAGTGTGATAACTAATTTACATCCCAGCTAATATACTGTAATTGTACTTTTTTTTAGCGGGTACTTATTTTCGCGGATTTCCGAGACCTTACAAGTTCGCTGGTATTTAATTTCGCGGAATCGTCTTTAAACTTGTGTTTTTTGCTACTAATTACACGTATTCGCGTATATTTATTTTCGCGGAAAAGTGTTCACCGCGAAATTCGTGAAAATAAGTACACCGCGAAAATAAGTACAATTACAGTATTAAGTGAAGGCAGACCGATATACATTCTTAAAAATTAATTCCATGCTTTATACTGTCATGAAATAAATATTCTATACTATAATAATAAAATATATCTTTATTGTGCCCCCACAACGATTCTTTATATACGATTTGTTAATTCCAATGACTTCGTGGTGTAATAGGTAAGGCAGATGTCTAGTAAAGGAGAAGACCCTGGTTCGAATCCCACTATGGACAATGTTATTTTTCAAGGTTTTAAAATCTTAACCTTTGAAAATTTTATGGATGGTAAAACATAAGATTTTACTGAGTCCAAAAAAACTGAACAGTTTTCAAAGTCTGGCCTTGACAAAAAAGTAAGAAATATCCTTTGTTTCAACTTGGGTGAGATAACGACAGTTATTATGTAATTACTTGATAAAGTACCAACAACAGCTTTTTACCTGTAAATAAATTCATTTAAATGAAAGTAAATGGTTTAAGAATATAGGTTCTGCAAATTTTATTGTCAGTTTTACCCAAACACTTTTTAAGTAAATTACTAAACAAATCACAATTCTGTTTGCTCATTGGCCATCCGAATAAACAACAAACAAACACCCTATATGCAAATCGGTTATCCATCGCCAATGCATTAGGTGTCTTTTCGTTGGTTTGTTGGTTTGCATAAATCATTCATCAAGCACTCCCAAGTCGCATTTCTTTAAAATTTGATTGGAATGAACATCAAGGTCTATGAAAAATATTCGTATTTGAACTCCGTTTATTTAGGTAGATATACCAAGAGATTAGAAAAATGATACATACATGTATATGTTTTATTATGGTTTTATTTAAAACAAAATTTCTACAGTGATTTAAGCTGTGGCCAATTTCGCTGTTCGTTTTTTAAATGGCCGATCTCTTTCTTTTCTCGTATGAGGCCAAGTTTTTACAAGGGCTAAGACAAAAAAACAAACAAACAAACAAACAAAATCGTTTAGCCCGATCCTTTTATTTCAACTTCTGTACTTTCTTTTAATAATCCAAAATTCAAGGAATTTTCACACAAGATCTATCCCAATGAGCTTGAAATTAAAAAGACTCCTGATACACCTACTTCAGCTTCGTACTCAGATCATTTGATATACATTGATGATGATGGACGTTTGAAATCTAAGCTTTATGACAAACATGATGATTTTAACTTCCCAATTGTGAACTTTTCCTTTCTGGGCCGCAAAATACCTACCTCTCCAGCCAATGGAGTGTACATTTCATGGTTGATTCGTTACATTCGAGCATATAGTTTATACAGTTCTTTTGGAGTAGAGCAAAAACACTGCCCCAAAACCTGCTAAGTCAGGGATTTGTTCAGCCTTTGTTTCTTTCATCCCTTCAGAAATGCTATGGCAGTTGTCATGGCATCATTGACAGATATGACGTGTCTGTGTCCCAAATGAAATCGAACATTTTCAGCTAGATTTCACGTCTTCACTGATTTGACATAACCGGTTTTGACTCAATCCTGGATTGACTCCCTGATAGGGGCCACATAGCGGAGCAAGACATGCTTACCCTTCCGGAGCACCCAATGTCACTCCCGGTTTTCATGGGAGTTCACACTATGAGTGCTTTAGTTCTTAATGTCGTCTTTTTCTTCTCTGTTGCTGTTTTTGTTTTGTCTTTGGACTTTGATTTTTGTGATCATCACTTCTCTTGTTCCTTTGGTATTCTATTGCTGTTGTTTTTTAAAACTGCTGAGCCACTAAAATATATAAAAGATGAAAAATAAAAAGAAAAGATGGGTTAAACCACTTTAATTGTGTTCCAAACCTCCCTTCCATTGCGGTTGTGTCCGGTAAAAACTCAACGGCCATTGCTTTTGATAGATCGTAGACGGCGTAACGAAACAATTCGATTTTGAAGATTATATTGATGGGAATTATTTAGCAAAGCTGCGTTATTGAAGAAATATAGTTTCCATAATGAGAACTAGTTGATTATGAAATTCTCATATGAGTGTAAAAAATTTTGCAAAAGTTTGAAAGCGAAGCTTGTCGAGCTTTTAAATATTTGAAAATTTATTTAACGAGATGTGAGAAATTTCGTAATTAACGTGTGTAATTTGTTGATTCACTAATGACTGGATGGAAAACACCGAGGACTGTATTTCGAATAAATTTGGCGGGACATTTCACGAAACCTGTCCTCTCTAGAGGAGAACAAATGTTTCCAAACTGTTCAGGAAATTTGAAAACTGGATAGATATTAAAGAAAAGAATATAATCAATGTATCTATATGTGATATTGAAGGATCTGGCATCTTAAGTTTTATGCTTATTTTACAATTATATTTTACAAGCTTATATTTTATGTTTATTTTACAATTATATTTTACAAGCCCAGCTATGCATGTTCAAAATAGGGAAGATTTTGTTTCTTCGCCAAATAGTCAATACATTTTTATTAAAAATATCTATGCTAATAAATAAACACCAAAAACACTATCCTCATTATATTTGTATTACTGTAGGATCTTCTTAACAACTTTACATTTTTTTTTACTGTGCGTTTCAACTCCATATACAGTTGTAACTTTTGCATATATATACTTAGAGACATCAAATATGTAGGATGGCATAACCACTTATGCTTGATAGGTATGATATACATTCGCACCAGAAAAATTTATCTGTGATGGTGAACAATACTTCGCACGTGGCATTCATGAGTCGGTTTGTCATCAATTTATGACTCTATTTGACTTACCTATCAACACTGTGCATAGTTCATAATTGTAAAATTGATTGTAGGGCACTACATTCACTGCTTAATAAAGGAGATAGGAAAATATTTTTTCAACACCCCTTAAAACTCTCAACTATACCAAAGGAGGACATCCTTAACAATTACAAAACAGTATTGTCTTCTTTATCAATTTAAGAAAAAAAAAACCAGGAACTTGCCTTCTATCTACTGCGTAACTAAGTTACATAAATGCCTTTACTAACAGAGGTACATAGCTGGATCTGCTAAATGAACAACAAAACCTCTATCTTAGCTCCTAACTTCATTACTTTTTGCAGTAAAAGGTGGATTAAAGATATATTGTAGGTGTTTCCTGTTATCCCTTTTATTTCATATAGTGATCTAGTATACTCAGCAAGTGGACTGAATCAGATATGGGTTCTCAAAAAATCAAAAGAATTGTTAGAATATCCATCTTCAACTGAACTTAATATTTACAACTGTCAAAACATTTTTTTCCTACACTTGTTACTACTCTTTTACATGATAAATGAAAGTTAGTACTCCTTGATTAAATACACCTGTCTCTATGTACGAAAAGGATGAACAAAGATATTCTGATTCCAACAAAAAAAGGTATAAAGAGGAGAATTTCATTGCAATGCTTGAATTAAAATTTACAACATACTTGTAGAATTTGGAGGGCTAATATGCCGGCAGACAATGATCCGTCACTATTGCAATTGTAACCACAGACGTTTTACGAAGTTTGACGGAATGATGCCATGTTTCTATTTTACAAATGAGAACAAACATCTTCAAGAAGATTCAAAATTTATTACAGAACTTACAAACACCGACTATAGCAAATCCGCGTGGAGCAGACATTGCTTATCCTTCTTCAGCACCTGAAGATACCTCTAGTTCTTGTAGGGGTCACACTGTTCGTGCTTTGTTATGTGGCGTTCTTGTTCGATTTTGTTTTTGGTTTTTTATTAATTTTGTCTTTGTTATGATATCTAAGTTTGAGCTCAATATGAATAACATGTCCCCTTTCTCCCTTGTGTTTTAGTATTCGTTTGCCAATGTATGTATATAATAACGGATTTATATATCTGGTTAATTAACTAGTATGCTACGCGTTGTTGTACCTAAATCATCGGCAAAGAATACGGAAGCAAGTGGGAGTTACAAACCCTCAACCATACCATGGGAGGACAAATTAATGTAACAACTTTTACTTGAACAAAAACACGTTGCTATTTTGATATTTTATTGCACACAGCAAGCATCAGTTGTGTCATCTTAATCATGGTTCCCGTACGTATGGAGACCTTTGTTTTTTATCATATATAAATCATATGAGGGAGGATTTATATACTAGTAGCAAAGATAACAGGAATCACTTACAATTGCCGAAACTCACAATCACATGCCACAATCTACTAGGGAACTGCTCAGGAAAAACAACAAAGAAACAAATTTAGACAAAGATAAGAACTCGGGATAGCCAGACTTGGTACTGGAACTAGAAAAAGCCATCGGTAGGGTTAAACCCTTTCTATATCCCGTTTCCCTATAGTATAATAAACATACACATAAAACCCAATACAGGTAGACTACTAACTCCAAGAACACAATCTTGAGAAAGAAAGAATAAAACAAAATAATAAGACAAAATGTAATTTAGAAAGATGGGTTAAGGGGTGCTCGCCGCTAAATTGCCGGCTAGCTCAAGGAGCCTAGTCTGCTGGTAAAACGCTGTCACGCAATATGTACACATGTAAATGATATCTTGATATGACATTACTCGTAAAGCTTATTGCTAAGAATCTACTAAGGGCATTTCTAATCCTCGTTTTTACGGAAATGTTGTTAAAAATGCCAGAAATTGATTAAAAGATCAGACAAGCTGGGACGTAACTTACATTCTTTACGTAATAGGGGATATCGACAAGATATCCTGCTTGCAATCGTTAAATTAGCTTTGAGACCAAGTGACCAAGCAATTTTGCACGCATACTGGCCTCTCACTGATACTGCTGATGTCTACTGAAATTAATAATGATTCTTGACCAAACCCTTCGGGGAGTTTTGAGTTTGATTTTTTTTCTTCCGTAGTGCGACAGTGTTCTACCAGCAGACTAGGCTCCTTGAGCTAGCCGACAGTTTAGTGTTGAGCACCCTTTGACCCATCTTTCAAAATAACGTATAGTCTTTTTCTCTCCTTTCATGGATTTAGTAGTTTATCTGTATTGAGTTTTATTCGTATGTTTTTTTTATGCTATAGGGAAACGAGACATATAAAAAGGAGGTTTGGGTACCCATAAACCGGTCTAACCATACCACTAGCTTTTGCTATTGAGGTTACCAATTCCGGCTGTCCCGAGTTTGTATCGTTGTCTACGTTTTTCTTTTGTCTTATTCATATTTTTCCTGTGTAGTTCCCTGGCAGATTGTGGCATGTAATTACAATTTTCAGCCATTGTAGGTGTTTCCTGTTATCCATTTTTTTAAAAGCAAAGTGACGCATACTATGCAAAAACACCCAGAGTTGCTTCTATATATACAAATCATATGAGGGAGAATGTACACAATAAGAAAGTGAAACATTACAACCGACATTGTATAGTGCAAAACATTTGCTATGTACTTTATTTAAGCTTTGTTTATTAGCTTCATTGATATGACTAGTTTATTTATAAATTTTTATCTTAAAGCCATATAAAGATGTGTGACACAATTTTAACTGTGTTCAAATCATCTTATTTCTTTATAGAAATATTACTGACCGGATTAAAAAACTAATATTCAACAAACTTAATTACAAAAAGGGTATCAGTGTCCTTAAGTATTTAAGAAAGCATTATAAAAGAGAATGAATTATGGTAAAATTAATTAACTCGGTTAAATGAAATTGATTTGAAGATTCACGTACAATATATCAACAGAATAGCGTAGCAACAAGTAGGAGGGAGTAACAAAATACCGAAGTTACTGTAAATTTAATTTCTGCATGGTCATTTGACAATTTATGTCTCTTCAGTGCAGATAAATCTAAACATTTGGAAGACTATTAACTCAAAGATGTTTAAAAACTTATAGAGAACAAATGTTCTAAATGGAAAGCCAAAATCAGCTGAGGACAGAGCTTTGAAAGTGTCGAAAAGCAAAGGTAAAGCAAATAGAGGGTAAAAGATAAGTTCAAGATAAAAGAAATGGAGACGAGAGAGAAAAGGTAAGGAACCAACAGACAGTACAAAGAACATACACACTAAAAAATTAAAGTAATGACTGTCGGAAACGACAGTGATCCCCGTACCCCCTGTTTGACATAGAAAACAGCTATAGACCCTGGGTATATATTTTTTTTTCATTTTTGAAATTAAACTATTGACAGTCACTATTTTTACCATAAGGAATTAAAGAATATATGGTTGTTAGGCAGAATTCCAAAAAATAAGTAGTCTTTGAGACTTTCAGGAATTTTACCAAACTTGGAATTATATATTTTGGAAATCAAATTAATGAAATGTTTCTCCTAATTCTAACAAAGTTTTTAACTATGGTTTCAATGTAGAATTCCAAAAATGAGTGGTCTTTGACAATTTCAGGAAATTTACCAAATTGCGAATCAATTATTTTGGAAATCCAAATGGTGAAAATGATTGACCTTATCAAAACAAATGCTAAAAGTATGGTTGCTAGGAAGAATTAAAAAAAAATAAGTGGTCTTTGAGACTTTCGGGTAATTTACCAAAATTGGAATCAAGAATTTTTGTTAAAAATGATTGTCCTAATTGAAACTGATCCTAAAAATATAATTGATAGGTAGAATTTAAAAAAAAATAAGTGGTATTTGAGACTTTCAGGAAATTTACCAAATTTGGAATCAACTAATTTTGGAAATCCAATTGGTGAAAATGATTGCCCTAATGGAAACAATCCTAACAGTTTGGTTGCTAGGTAGAATTCCAAAAATATGTGGTCTTTGACACTTTCAGGATATTTACCAAAATTGGAATCAAATATTTTTCAAATTCAATTTGGTGAAAATGATTGCCCTAATGGAAACAAATCCTAACAGTATTGTTGCTAGGTAGAATTCCAAAAAATAAGTGGTCTTTAACACTTTCAGGAAATTTACCAAAATTGGAATCAAATATTTTTGAAATTATATTGGTGAAAATGATTGCCCTAATGGAAACAAATCCCAACAGTATTGTTGCTAGGTAGACACTTTCAGGAAATTTACCAAATTTGGAATCAAATATTTTTGAAATCCAATTGGTGAAAATGATTAACCTTATCAAAACAAATGCTAAAAGTATGGTTGCTAGGTAGAA